>JAZGLO010002531.1:0-124526 GCA_036873155.1 Biomphalaria sudanica | reverse complement strand
TCTATAAACTGAAATATGAATAGTCCATTATTAGTAATGAAAATCTATTTCATGTAGCTTTAATTAAACACATAATTATAAGTTTATGTGTAACTAATGGCTAATGCTAATTATAGCATTATTTTCATGTCTATATTAAAATTCACAAATCTTAACTATTTAAACAAATATTTTGTGTTTTCTCTCCGGTTTAAGAAATATGTTTACAATATTAACAATGAAAAAAAAACAACTTAGCTATGTTACTTAGAAAACACAAAGGAAGTTAGTCCAAGTCTTTTAAGTTACGTATCTCACTACAATAACACTCACGTCTCACTTCCTCAGTGAAATAGTGAATAACAGTAATCCATAGTCTGTACTTTGTTTAGAGTGGGGGGGGGGGTCCGCCGATGTAGTTTAGTAGTGGATCCCTCCTCGTCAATACAATGTCAGCACTAATGAACTCAAGTGGTCAAGAATGATATCTGTGTAGAGACTTGACCCTAGGTCCATTCAGTCGCTCCTCCTGCAAGTAGAAAAAGGCCCAACAAAAGTTAGTCACTGTTGATTTACAGTCAGTATGTGCACACGTCCATTCAAACTTTCAACACAAACGCCGGCGTTAGAATCCTACATAATACACACAACGCTCTAGGCTTTCGTCTATACAATAACGTAGCGGGCCCCTTCTCTTCTAGTCCTTCCCTCTCATTTTTTTGTTCTTTCTTTCTCTGACACTCGTATCTCTCCCCTCTCTTCTCTCCCCTCGTCTCGCGGCTTCGTGGCCCCCTCGTGCAAAACAACAAACTCCGCCATTTTGTTTCTTACGACGCCTAGCCAGCGCCGCCTGACGATTGGAGCGCAGGAATAATTAACCCCGCCTTCTGCACCGTGACGCTTCGCTTCCATTGGTCAAAAGGTTACCCACTGTGTGCCGCTGTGGGTGAACAGTTTTCTTACCTAGGCAAAGTTTGTCTCCCCCCTTCCCATACACTTGAACAATTTTCTAAGTGGCAATTCATGTCGTCTAGAAGTTAACTTTAAGTTATTTTAATAAAAAAAAATATATAAAAAATAAGCGTCTTTTTTTTTTTTACATTCAGTTTTTCTGTTGAAGATAACTTTTCAAAAGGTCAGTGTTTTA
Source organism: Biomphalaria sudanica (assembly GCA_036873155.1). Classification (NCBI taxonomy): domain Eukaryota; kingdom Metazoa; phylum Mollusca; class Gastropoda; family Planorbidae; genus Biomphalaria; species Biomphalaria sudanica. Next base: position 123,400 of record JAZGLO010002531.1, on the reverse strand, counting down.
CATAGAATTTACGAAAAAAAGCAATAGTCTAGATATATCTACATAGGGGGGCTATATATAGCTTAATTTTAAGACTTATAAAAGCAACCTCGGGTTTCATCAAAGCCAAAACCCCCATTGTTTGGGCAAATCTGACATTGTTATACCCCCTTCCTGCACCCGCAGCCCAAAGATCATAGCTTAGCGTTGGCTATTAAAACCTAGATGTGGCCGTCTAAGAGATATCTAGCGTGAAGCTATTAGCACCTCGTAAAACGCGTGCGCGCGCACACACACACATACTTGGAAAGAATCATTAAAAACACAATTTAAAAAGAAACTTCGTTGGCTGAATGTTGCCTTGGCAGGACCTCACTGGTGGATGACTCATTACTTGAGTTTGTTTCTAGTTTGTGGTAGATTAGTATTCTATTGATTGCAAATATTTAGCATATTAAACAGTAGAGTTTATGACCTTCGAAAAGTTAACATGGCCTTGACCCGTGAGCACAAGGATCATACTGACCCTATTTAACAGAGATGGGTAGATAATCTAGGTTGTCTTTTTAGTGCATTATTTTTTTATTTTTTTATTTATTTGTAGAGAAGATAATCTAGTTGTATTTATTAGTACATAATGTACATATATTTTTATCTTCACTGAATCGTGCAGTGGTTCTATTTTAGTATGTAATTAGTTCCCGTTTCAGACCTTGCGATCAATAAATGATGTAAACATCATCTGCTTCTATAGCCCACGAGGGTGTCATGTGACCATCACAACGACCAACCGCCTTTATTTTTCCCTAATCAATGGCAGGTACCCATAAAAGCTGGGCGCCCAAAGATCCCTAAATTAAAATCCCAGTCTTCACTAGGATTCGAAGCCGGGACCCTCGATTCGGAAGCTAAGCGCTTTACCACTTAGCCAGCGCGCCTCCGGTTTCTTACTAGCTTCTTAAATTTGTTTGTAGTAGAACATCAAGTTTGTTTGTTTTTTAATATAAATATATAATGTTGTTATAGGACCTGGAAGAGCAGAGAATCGGGTTTGAAGTAGCTACAGAGTTACTGAGTCTATGAGGCTTAGGTTCCATGTACTAGATGTTTTACTATTGAACGTAGTTTGTTTAGGGTTCAGACACTTTGAAGCAGCAAATAGAATCAAATTTGTTGGTGGATTCATTTTGTTTTTTTGTCTTTTTTTGTCAGTAAGATGAATGGAAATGTGAGAGAAAATTGAAAGAAAGAATCAAGTCAAGAGATAATTCAATGGACAGCGATAGACAAACACAGAGAGAGTGGAGAGAAAGAGAGAGGGGGAGAGAAAGAGAGAGTGGAGAGAAAGAGAGAGGGGGAGAGAAAGAGAGAGGGGGAGAGAAAGAGAGAGTGGAGAGAAAGAGAGAGGGGGAGAGAAAGAGAGAGTGGAGAGAAAGAGAGAGGGGAGAGAAAGAGAGAGGGGGAGAGAAAGAGAGAGTGGAGAGAAAGAGAGAGGGGGAGAGAAAGAGAGAGGGGGAGAGAAAGAGAGAGTGGAGAGAAAGAGAGAGGGGGAGAGAAAGAGAGAGTGGAGAGAAAGAGAGAGGGGAGAGAAAGAGAGAGGGGGAGAGAAAGAGAGAGTGGAGAGAAAGAGAGAGGGGGAGAGAAAGAGAGAGGGGGAGAGAAAGAGAGAGTGGAGAGAAAGAGAGAGTGGAGAGAAATAGAGAGGGGGAGAGAAAGAGAGAGGGGAGAGAAAGAGAGAGTAGAGAGAAAGAGAGAGGGGGAGAGAAAGAGAGAGTGGAGAGAAAGAGAGAGTGGAGAGAAAGAGAGAGGGGGAGAGAAAGAGAGAGTGGAGAGAAAGAGAGAGGGGGAGAGAAAGAGAGAGTGGAGAGAAAGAGAGAGGGGGAGAGAAAGAGAGAGGGGGAGAGAAAGAGAGAGTGGAGAGAAAGAGAGAGGGGGAGAGAAAGAGAGAGGGGGAGAGAAAGAGAGAGGGGAGAGAAAGAGAGAGTGGAGAGAAAGAGAGAGGGGGAGAGAAAGAGAGAGGGGGAGAGAAAGAGAGAGGGGGAGAGAAAGAGAGAGGGGGAGAGAAAGAGAGAGGGGGAGAGAAAGAGAGAGTGGAGAGAAAGAGAGAGTGGAGAGAAAGAGAGAGGGGGAGAGAAAGAGAGAGGGGGAGAGAAAGAGAGAGGGGGAGAGAAGAGAAGAGAGGGGGAGAGAAAGAGAGAGTGGAGAAATAGAGAGTGGAGAGAAATAGAGAGGGGGAGAGAAAGAGAGAGGGGGAGAGAAAGAGAGAGTGGAAGAGAAAGAGAGGGGGAGAGAAAGAGAGAGGGGGAGAGAAAGAGAGAGGGGGAGAGAAAGAGAGAGTGGAGAGAAAGAGAGAGGGGGAGAGAAAGAGAGAGGGGGAGAGAAAGAGAGAGTGGAGAGAAAGAGAGAGTGGAGAGAAAGAGAGAGGGGGAGAGAAAGAGAGAGTGGAGAGAAAGAGAGAGGGGGAGAGAAAGAGAGGGGGAGAGAAAGAGAGAGTGGAGAGAAAGAGAGAGTGGAGAGAAAGAGAGGGGGAGAGAAAGAGAGAGTGGAGAGAAAGAGAGAGGGGGAGAGAAAGAGAGAGTGGAGAGAAAGAGAGAGTGGAGAGAAAGAGAGAGGGGGAGAGAAAGAGAGGGGGAGAGAAAGAGGGGGACAGAAAGAGAGAGAGGGAGAGAAAGAGAGAGGGGGAGAGAAAGAGAGCGGCGGAGAGAAAGAGAGAGGGGGAGAGACAGAGAGAGGGGGAGAGAAAGAGAGAGTGGAGAGAAAGAGAGAGTGGAGAGAAAGAGAGAGGGGGAGAGAAAGAGAGAGTGGAGAGAAAGATAGGGGGAGAGAAAGAGAGAGTGGAGAGAAAGAGAGAGGGGGAGAGAAAGAGAGAGTGGAGAGAAAGAGAGAGGGGGAGAGAAAGAGAGGGGGAGAGAAAGAGGGGGAGAGAAAGAGGGGGAGAGAAAGAGAGAGGGGGAGAGAAAGAGAGCGGCGGAGAGAAAGAGAGAGGGGAGAGAAAGAGAGAGTGGAGAGAAAGAGAGAGTGGAGAGAAAGAGAGAGTGGAGAGAAAGAGAGGGGGAGAGAAAAAGAGAGGGGGAGAGAAAGAGAGAGTGGAGAGAAATAGAGAGGGAGAGAAAGAGAGAGTGGAGAGAAGAGAGAGGGGGAGGGGGAGAGAAAGAGAGAGGGGAGAGAAAGAGAGAGGGGGAGAGAAAGAGAGAGGGGGAGAGAAAGAGAGAGGGGGAGAGAAAGAGAGGGTGAGAGAAAGAGAGAGGGGGGGAGAAAGAGAGGGGGGGGAGAAAGAGAGGGGGAGAGAAAGAGAGGTGGAGAGAAAGAGAGAGAGAGGGAGAGAGTGGGAGAGATAAAGGAGGGAGAGAAAGAGAGAGAGGAGGGAGAGTGAGAGAGGAGGGAGAGAGTGGGAGAGATAAAGGAGGGAGAGAAAGAGAGGGGCGGAGAGAAAGAAAGAGTGGGGAAAAAGAGGTGGAGAGAATGTCAGAGAGTGGGGGAGAGAAAGAGAGAGTGAGGGTGAGAGCGGGAGAGAGAGGATGGGGAGAGAAAGAGTGGGAGAGAGGATGGAGAGAAAGTGAGAGAGAGGGGAGAAAGAGAAAGAGAGAGAGGTGGGAGAGAAAGAGAGGGGTGAGAAAGAGAGAGAGGGGGGACAGAGGAGGGAGAGAAAGAGAGTGGGAGAGAGGCGGAGAGAAAGATAGAGAGGAGGGAGAGAGAGGCGGAGAGAAAGAGAGGGAGAGAGGGAGGGGAGAGAAAGAGAGAGAGAGAATGGATAGAACGAGAGAGAGGGGGAGAGAGAGGCCCATAGAAATGGAAAATTGTAGAGAATTGAAAAATATTTTTTTTTTTAAAGTTTACAAAAATGACAGACGACCTTTGCGTTTGTAGACGTTGTGTTCAACACGTCACTGTACCGTCATCCCTTCTGAGTGAAACTATTGAGTCTGAGAGAGGAGACTAGTCATCCAGTGCCATCACTCTTAGCTTTCAGGGGTTTGCTTTTTTCTAGTGCTCAAACGCCATCACTAATCTAGCTGCATATTTCCAGTACCCACATGAGGTGGGTGGGGATTGGGTCAGACTTAATACTTTTCTGTCATCGATACCACTTGGATCAATGCCGTGGCACGCCACGCATCACTGGGCAGAGGCAGGTCAAGCTCATCTCCCTTCCCGCCCCTCATTTTTTGTTAATTACACAGACATGCACATGCACAAACACACACACGTAAAAACACACACACACGAACAGGCATGCCTGAAACAGTGGCCGTGTCTGCAGTTGAAAGGTTATAAAACAGTCAACCCAATAATGATATGCTAATTTTATGCGCGCAATTTTATTGAGCAGAATGACAACAGTTCTGCTTTGGTCCCACTTTTGCCCAATCTTTGTCTTTGGTCCCTCTCAAGTTTTCAAATATTATTTTTTAAAAACCCCAAAAAAATTCGAGTTTCAATCCTAGTAAAAACCAAGGCCAGACAAATTTTAACCATAGAATGAGGCAAAAGTAGAGGTACGCTAAATATTTTCATGTCAATTACTAACACATTTATCACGTTGTCAATGACATGTTTTTTTGTTCTAATTTCTTATACAAGAGTCTTTAAACCAAAACAGTTTCAAGGTCCATGCCGGTTGTTAGAAAATGTAGGTCTGTGTTTTTAAGGCAACGACCAGTACAGGGGGAGTGAAAGTTTCTGATGAAATCATGAGCGGGTCTGTCCTAATGAATGTCTAAACAAGTCACGTGTGTGTGAGAGTGAAAGTTTCTGATGAAATCATGAGCGGGTCTGTCCTAATGAATGTCTAAACAAGTCACGTGTGTGTGGGGGGGAGATAGATGTTTTTAATTGAGACCTGAGACGGAAAGAAGTTTTATTTTGAAGTGAGTTTGAGCTTTGTTTGAATGATTCAATCCCTTGAAGAATCTATGTATATTTATAAATACATGATTTGTTCAAGCCATTTCAAGTTTATTTCACTCAGAAGTAAACACACCTACATCAGTTTAGTTGTACTGGATGTTTGGAGCTACAAACCAACGACATTTTATAATACTACCGAAATAACCGATACATAACCCTATTGAACATATCGTCCTAATTGTGGATCACCCGGTAATATAAGCAGATATCTTGGGAGGAGGGGGGGGGGGAAGATGGAAGTAACGGACTCTATTTCACTTTGAATAGAATGTATAGAACTTAGAACAGCATGATTGTTTGAAAATCAAACTAAAGAGTATTGTGTCTCAATTTTAACTCACCATTGTGGCTCAGTTTAAACACAGCGTTAAAGCTCGGTTTAAAGCCAGTATTGTGGCTCGGTTTAAACCCAGCGTTGAGGCTTTTTAAACTCAGCGTTCTGGCTCAGTTTAAACTCAGCGTTGAGGCTTTTGAAACCCAGCGTTCTGGCTTAGTTTAAACTCAGCGTTGTGGCTCAGTTTAAACCCAGCGTTTAGGCTTTTTAAACCCAGCGTTCTGGCTCAGTTTAAACTCAGCGTTGAGGCTTTTTAAACCCAGCGTTCTGGCTCAGTTTAAACCCGCCTTGTGGCTCAGTTTAAACTCAGCGTTGTGGTTCAATGTAAACCCAGCGTTGCTGCATGTCAGACATCAGTTACATGAAAACCTTTTTCGCAATGTTACGGCCATATTAGAAGATAACAACTATCCCGAAGAGGGCATTTTAATGAGTTTACTATGACTGACGACTTTTTAAAGTCTTACCCACATGGGTGCTGGCTGTTAGAGTCAGTATGTCTTGTCATACTCAAGTACCGGTAGCTTGTGACCACTGGTCAAAGAAACAGAAGTTGAAAGTTTGTATGAAATGATGGCAATTATTGTGGCTCGATGCGGAAATGACGAGAAGAAGAGGACAATGGAAATGAACCCGAACAAGAACAAGGTTTAGGGCCTCTCATACAAAGTCAGTCAACTGAAGCAACTGCCCCGTAAAGAGCAAGAAAAAAGTGTAGTATGACCGAGTTGATTTGAAGAAGACTGTTGGAGGGGGCTTGTGGGGCGGTGGATTGGCTAAAGGCTCTTAATTTCATTAGAGTCGACCATTTTAGCGGTGACGCAGTATTCGACTCTGGAGCGCCCCACAGGGGACGATATTTGGGCGTCCCCTGAGACGAGTCGAGCACGGTGATAGATTTAGAGGGCGGTCAGCGCTCAAAGCCTCCTAAGCCAACCCTCTTTTTTTTTCTCTCTTCAATTGTCTCCCTTTACGTAATGCCATTACTCAGCGTAATGACGCCATTGTGACATGTCTTTAGGTCAGTATCTCAGATAGTTGGAGGGCGTCCTCCGATTGTGAAGCCGGCCTTTAAGTGTGGAGTGATTTCTTTCTTCACCGGACAGATTTCTTTGTTTAGTTTGTTGGCTTTTGTTTTGTTTTTTAATGTTCTTTGTTTTCTTCCTGCCCCCCCCCCGGTATTTTCGATTGATCGTTTTTACTAAGGCTTCCCCAGGTCGGAGGATCCAGTGGGCCAAAGGGAGAGGATGCTACGGTCTTAATGACCCACTGGGATTTCTTAATGCTTCCTGTTAAATACCCCCCCAAGTCTCCACTTAGTTTTGATGCCCGCCCCAGCCCCCACATCTGAGAAGTGATATACATTGATGGTTTTTAGCCCGCTGTCCTCCATCCACTCCCCCCCCCCAGTCAGTCTGGTAATGTACTCGTTATTTATGGTCACTCCAGGATGTGTATTGACCACTGGTCGGTAAGACCTATTGGTTTGGTCAAGATGGCTTAGAGTTATAGGCATGTGTTGTTAGAAGAAGCAGTAGACCAGCAGTATGTTAAAACAAGGAGCACGAAATAAGAGAGAGAGAGGGAAAATAGAAGATTGGGAATGAGAGAAAAAGAATAAAAGAGATCGAAAGAAAATAAGAGAAAACGAGAGAGACAGAGTGCGAGAAAGAGACCGAGAGAGAGAGACAAGAGAATGAAAGAGATTGAAATAGAGAGAAAAAGAGTCCTTATAATCACAACAAATTTCCAATAAAGATAAATGACGCATAGAAAAGAGAGAGAGAGAGAGAGAGAGAGAGAGAATGAGAGACTAAAGTCTATTTTCTCCTTCACAGTCCGTTCTGCTCCTTCCAAATGCAAGTGACAAGTCCAAATATAAGGTAGACCACCAGTGACAAGTCCAAATATAAGGTAGACCACCAGTGACAAGTCCAAATATAAGGTAGACCACCAGTGACAAGTCCAAATATAAGGTAGACCACCAGTGACAAGTCCAAATATAAGGTAGACCACCAGTGACAAGTCCAAATATAAGGTAGACCACCAGTGACAAGTCCAAATATAAGGTAGACCACCAGTGACAAGTCCAAATATAAGGTAGACCACCAGTGACAAGTCCAAATATAAGGTAGACCACCAGTGACAAGTCCAAGTATAAGGTAGACCACCAGTGACAAGTCCAAATATAAGATAGACCACCAGTGACAAGTCCAAGTATAAGGTAGACCACCATTGACAAGTCCAAATATAAGATAGACCACCAGTGACAACTCCAAATATAAGACAGACCTCTAGTGACTACTGCAAATATAAGATAGGCGACAAGGGACAACTATAGTTTACAGACAGTTGATATGATGCAGTATATTAGACCTACATAATCTATTCAGTCACCACAATAATTACATAGCGCGAGGAGCTCACTCCTATATGATTAGTCCTGGTGTTTCACGTTTTCAGTCATTGGACTAGTGACATACCGGATATGACGCTGCATCTCTCGAGCGGAGCGTGGGGGACCATTGTGATGCGCAGATCAGACTGTGGTCAGTGGTTTCCGGCCCAGTGGACACCATGACGAACGCAGCGGGACGGAGCGGGCCACGCCAAAATGGCTCGAGGCAAATCAAGTTATCAAAGGCATGTTGAAGGAGGCTTGCCCGAGTGAAATAACTCATGATGACGTCGTCAATGGCAGGGTCTAAAACTCCGCGGTAATGTGGTCAAGGGGAAAAGTGAAACACTCAGGAGGATAGAGGGGGGGGGGGAGACCGGCAATTCTGTGATCAAGGGAGAAAACAGATATAAGAAATATGTGTTGTCAATGACAGTGGCGTAGCAAGGTACTTATGGGCCCGGGTATAATGGTGCCCCCGCTCATGTTATTTGAGTGCGATAGAAACCAACTCGAGCCATAGACTCGACTGTATGTATATTTAGAAATAGGCGTTCCAGTGCAAGGACGACCTTTGTAAAAAACGTCATTTCAATCAACTGAACCACGACGTCTTACAAGTAATAGGTGCTTACATGCATTCATATCTGACGTCTTGCAAGTAATAGGGGCTTACATGCATTCATATCTGACGTCTTGCAAGTAATAGGGGCTTACATGCATTCATATCTGACGTCTTGCAAGTAATAGGGGCTTACATGCATTCAAATCTGACGTCCTGCAAGTATTAGGGGCTTACATTCATTCATATCTGACGTCTTGCAAGTAATATAGGCTTACATTCATTCAAATCTGACGTCTTGCAAGTAGTAGGGGCTTACATTCATTCAAATCTGACATCTTGAAAGTAAAAGATGCTTAAATTCATTCATATCTGACGTCTTGCAAGTAAAAGATGATTAGATTCATTCCTATCTGGTGCTGACATGTATAGGTATCTAAAGTCTTTCAAATTACTTTCAAGTAATATCGTCATTACACTCAACGATCCTTCTATAAGAAGTAATAAAAGACTATCGGATGTTCTATAGTAACAAACAAATGTTTAAAAACATATTTTCTTATTTCTTAAATTTATATTTTGAAAAAAAAAAATATATCACTCATATGTGAGAACTATTAAACAGATTGAAAAATATTGATCTACATATCTACATAAAGATGCCTATCAAGCCAATAATCACAATGGTCACTACTAATGTCCACCTGTCGTGTTGAAAAGCTTGATGATTGAATGTTTTTGCCAATGATAAAAAAAAAAGTTAGTCCCAATTGGTATGAATTTTTAAAATATTGCATTCTGAACAATATTCTAAAATAAAATCATCAGTAAAATGAGGTTGTTTGTGATTTTCACTTGAAATGAAACATGTCATTAGTGACATCTTTGTGTGCATAAAGTCATATAACATTGATGGTTCAATGGACCTCATTCACCAATCAAACAGCAAACAAACAGCATTTAGCCACGTGATAATATTGATAAAACACTAAAAGCAAACTGGTCACGTGACAGTCTTTGTATATTACGTAATTTGCATAGAAGAGATAGAGAACCACGTGTCTAAATGTTGTTTGTTTACGATTGGTGAATGAGGTCCAAAAAAATTTGTTGAAATTGTTGTAACTCTACCGTGCACGTGACCTTATGGTGCACAGCAGCACACTATTTATTACTGAACATGGACGGAGTGTTTAGATGTCACAAAAGAGAAAGTAAAAACAGAACGTGAGATTGAACAAGGTTCAGATCCGCCTAAAGCTACGAATCAGCTGTGTAGGTTCTCTTTGTAGGTTCTCTTTGTAGGTTCTCTTTGTAAGTTGTCTGGTCAGGAAGATGTCTGAGAAAACAGTAGAAGGGTCGTTCCTGGAAATGGAAGAGATTCCTAGTGGTTTGTGAAGGCAACCGTTTTAATGAAATCTAACGTCCACTCTATTCACTTAAGTCACTGATGTGTCCATCATAATGAAATCTGACGTCCACTCTATTTGGTTCGGTTAGAAGGAACAGTTAATATTCTACATGTATATAAACATATTATTCTAAACATCCTTAGTCTACTAATCATGTGTGATATCACACAGTATCCATCAGACAAAGGGACTGAACTAAACATAAGAACAATCAATGACGCTAAACATGTATGCTTGACATGTGAACAATCCATGACATCAAACATAAGTCATATGAACAATCCAGGACATTGAACACCATATCAACACATATGTCAAGCGACACAACAAGTGTATGGTCAGGTGCTTGTTGACACACTTAGGACATTCTGATTTCTATATTCAGGGGACGCGAAGTTCGGCTCAGATGTAAATATTGAAAGAAGCTTCATGTTTCCCACTACACTACAAGAACCTGAGAGAATAAAGAACGAGGCTTTGTCCAATAGACCTCCACAGCACCCCCAACCAAACACACCACATTGAATACTATAGTCAACTACGCCATTTAATGGTTTGCTTTACTCCCTCCCACTCCCCAAGCTCTTACGCCTCTAACAGTGGCGTTGAATTCCCGTGCAGTTTGTAGATCAATGAATGCAGGTTTTATACAGAACAGTGTTATAAGGCGTGATTTGGATGTTTAGCTTTTGAGTTTAGAGAAGTGAAACTTCGTGTTCAGTGAAGGGAACACGCCAATATAACACTGTAGGAATACAAGACTCAACAAGGCTAGGGAACTTTACAAGGCTAGGGAACTCTACAAGGCTAGGGAACTCTACAAGGCTAAGGAACTTTACAAGGCTAGGGAGCTTCGAGGATAGGGAACTCTACAAGGCTAGGGAGCTCTACAAGGCTAGGGAACTCTTCGAGGATAGGGAACTCTACATTCCTAGGGAGCTCTACAATGCTAGAGAACGGCTAGGGAACACAGCAAAACTAGAGAACTCCGCAAGGCTAGGAAACTACAAGGCTAGAGAACTCCGCAAGGCTAGGAAATTACAAGGCTAGAGAACTCCGCAAGGCTAGGAAAGTACAAGGCTAGAGAACTCCGCAAGGCTAGGAAACTACAAGGCTAGAGAACTCTGAGGTGATAAAAGGTGACTACAAAAGAAACTTTACAAGAAAGGTCGCCCAAAAAAACAACATGGTCGAATTCATTGCAAGACATAATGTTTGCTAACAACTAAACCGCTGTAGGCGTATTATAGCCTAAGTTATGAAACTTGAATAACTTCTTTATGAGTATTACTAAATATATATTTTATTACAGTATATTTATTTTATACAAATTCAACTTCAGATGAAACAGAAACTCAAAATCGGCCCCCGAAGTGGTCCACCCAGGCAGGTAAAAAGGCAGGTATGAATATTTTCAGACAGAACATCAGAATTAAATTCTATCAAAGACAAATGACAGAGAAGACTGGAGAAAGAAGGTTGACAGATCTTGTATGGTGCCCCAGCGGTCCAGCAAACCAAAAGATAGGTGAAAGTGAATGTGAAGTTAAATGTCAACCTGGCCTAATTGATACCGTATGATGAATATGTAATTTGTACTATTAGAATCCTGAAAATGTATCCGTTTAAATAAAAAAATTCCTTAAGTTAACTGTCTTATGGTTCAGTAATGTAACTGCAGTTCACGCGATAATTTGAAAAACTAATTATTAATTGTTGTTTTAAATTATGTCCAACTTATATGCATACTAAATAGATTTTTTTTAAAATACTAAACATTATTTTTGGGTAAATGTAGTAGTTACTAGGACAGAACTTACATAACGTAGCAATACAAATGTAAAAAAAAAAAAAATTGACAAAAAATCCGGATATATCTGTATACTACTAAAGAGCCTCCTGTGTTTGTTACTATTAATAGTAAATAGTTGTAAAAGTGGTTTTCTTTTATGAAAACAAAAAAAAACTGCTTGCATAAGTGATTTAAAAAATTAGATTTTAGAAAAGAAAAAGGTAACCGTTGCATTAGAACTTTGAATGGACTAAAATATTGTGAGGTCGGATTTTCACTATCTTTTCTAGTGTACGAGATCTAAACGGGACGGACGGACAGACGGATGGACAGACATTTCACACAAAACTAATAGAGTCTTTTCCCATTTCGGGGGCGCTAATAACATAAAATGGTATTTTGAACAAAATCCAACTTACTACTCTTGCATTCCGAAGTCGTCTGCCGTACACAAGACAGCTTACAACAATGCCGCACCAAGGTCAATTACACTGTATAGCTACCAACTAATCACTAACTCCTTCTTACCGTCACCATACACACACACACACTTCATAAATATGGGTTTCCTGAGTCAGCCAAGAAAACCAATGATTTTAAGTCATTGATTTAAATTCTTGACTAGATTGACCTAGGACACGCGTAAGACGTGATCATCTTCTTTTTGAAGTAACGTCTGCATTTTATAAGATAAGAGAGAAAAAAACAGAGAAAAAAACTTTTTCCAAATTGTAAAAAAATTCAATTTTTTTTTCTTCACCTAATCTAATTGTGTGTTTTGGTTGTTGTTAATTTCTAAATGCATAATTACTAGACCTAAAATATAATACAAAATTGAAGTACAAAGTGTATGTTTAGATGAAATATTATACAATCTACATTATTAAATCTACAATGTTTCATGCGACTAGGGCAGGAAAAAGGACAAGCAAATGAAAGCAAGAACTATGAACAATTTCTGAACAAATCTTTTACATTAGTCAAAAACATTAATGTTTCTTGAAAACTTTGAGCTTCCATAGAAACTAAAGACAGTTCCTTTCGAAAGAATCCCAATGTCAAGGACCTCGATTGTGTCTACAATAAAAGACAATAGTCAACCTAATGACCGTCAAGTTTGCACAATTTCTGAACATATTACAATGAAAAGTGTAATGATCATGAACTATATACAATATCTCAATAACCTTGACTGTTCAACAGTATTATATGGTCCTGATGTGGATGCGTTAACCTGTTTGTCTTGTCTGTTATTGTAAGTGAAAGTATGATCTGTATAAACCACATAAAAAAAACAACAAAAAAACAATAATAACAACAATAGTAATATTAATATGCAAAATTAGTCTTGTTATACAACACAAGTGATCATGCAGAAACTTCTGATAACCAAAGTAATCACTATAATTTTGAGCGTATTGCTCACAACTTCCTGACATTAATGTCATCATTAAACATGACGTATCTTTTATACAGGAGAAAATACAGACATTTACTTTTCATTATTAAATTTTATACAAGTATGTTAAGTTTCTTGAAAGTTTATAGCTAAAAGTAGCCTATAGAATGTGTGTTGTTGCTATATGCTAGTTAAAGACCCACTTATGCCTCGATTCGATGCCAGGAGCGGAACTTAATGTATGGTCAATGTACTCTTAATGTTGTTATTTAAATCAAAGTAGAACCTAGCGAGAAACTGAGGGTGGGGAAGGGGAGAGTACTACCATATGACACTGTCCGACCTTCCAATCAGTGACTCACAATAAGTAAACATCCAGCACTTTACTACCCCCCCTCCCACCCCTGCCACAAATGGAGGTAACTCAAACAGCCCTTCTCAAATGTACAACTAGGAACTACATTAGCCGGCACTGGGCAGGTTCACCCAAGGAACGATTATCGCTATAACACGAGCCCCGGGCCTGATGTTGAAATCAAATATTGACATAAATACCAGACCACAGAGGGATCAGGATTGTTGTTGGAGTGACCAGTCCAGACGACTGACCAGTCAAGGGTAGTTTCCAGCTAATGGATTGAGAGGTCACTTTAACAGTACATGTCTCTATTCTTCAAGGCCATAAACGTAAAGAAATAAGTGACATCCTAGAGCCTTTAAAATTATGTTTTTAACCTACTGGAAGTCCGTACTATGAGAGGCCAATGTGACTCTACAAAATAAGAATAGTTTGATACGCTGTGGTGCAATGAAATAGGCATGGTTTGACATATTGTTAGCAATGAATTGGGCATGGTTTGACATAATGTTAGGCAATAAAACGGGCATGGTTTGACATAATGTTAGGCAATGAAACGGGCATTGTTTGACATACTGTTAGGCAATAAAACGGGCATGGTTTGACATAATGTTAGGCAATGAAACGGGCATGGTTTGACATATTTTTATGCAATAAAACTGCCATGGTTTGACATATTGTTAGGCAATAAAACGGGCATGGTTTGACATATTGTTAGCCAATAAAACGGGCATGGTTTGACTTATTTTTAAGCAATAAAACGGGCATGGTTTGACATATTGTTAGGCAATAAAACGGGCATGGTTTGACATATTGTTAGGCAATAAAACGGGCATGGTTTGACATATTGTTAGGCAATAAAACGGGCATGGTTTGACATATTGTTAGGCAATAAAACGGGCATGGTTTGACATATTGTTAGGCAATGAAATGGGTATGGTTGGACATATTAGGTAACACCAAAAGGAGAAAGATTTGACATATATTGTAACAAGTTTTGTAAAGATCATTTTGTCAACTTTTGAATTGGGAGACGCGGTAGCAAGCAGAAAAGTCTTGAGGAAAAGATCCTGAAGGTTTGTCTCTTGATACTCTACTACGGGTGGCTTGTGACCAAGAGAAGTATAAGCCTTACAAACAGACTTCGTCATAACATTTGTTTTAATGTGCCATGCACTATTCTCTTCATCCACGTTTTTACCTTTGCAAGTTTCAAATTTAAAATCTAGTCGTATCTAAATCATAGTCTTGATCTAAAACCTAGTCTCTCTCTCTCTCTCTCTCTCTCTCTCAAAACCTAGTTTCGCTCTAGGGATCTAAAACTTAGTCTTTATCTGATCTCATTAAACCATTCGACCAGATTATCGTGTGTGAGAAACATCCCACTTTAACACGTACAAATATATTAAAGACTTACATACAGATTAAGTATTAATATTTATCAATAACATTCAGTGATAAGAAATAAAGAAAATAATATCTAGTCACTCGCATCAAGCTGAATTCTTAACCTCTAACCCTCGTTGCGGACTGCAGAAATATGCAGAGGACAACTTTGGTCCACATTCTTTTGTCCACGTCCGGACATTCTCTGCGGCGTCAGAATGAGAAAGATGTACAGGCTAACATTAGCATCAAGACTTTTGACCACTGGCCGGCATAGCACTTTGAAAAGCATGGATGTCAGAATACTCAGACTTCAGTGCTGTTAAATCTGCCCACGCATGTTTCAAAACGTTTCCGATGTATCAACATAGACAGCTCAAAGCCTCTATTATATCCGCAATAGACCCTTTAGATAGCATTACTAGTGTCCTAGTGTTTACCTTCTCTATTTGTTAAGATCTGGTCTGGCTTACAGTATTTAAGCAATAAGAAAAAAAAAAACGTAACGTAAAAAAGAAAAGAAAGCGAAATAGATCAATGTGGGCACGACATAAGGTCACGTGAAGACAATTGTAAGATAAAACCAAAGAGCTGAAGATTTGCAGGTCAAACTGACACACGTGAAACACGCTAGACTTACAGACACAAAGTATTAAAAACATACAAACTCTTTAACAAGCTTATGTAAGGGAAAGAACTGTACATTTACATTCATACATTTCAATACTGTAAGATTTGCTTCCTTCTTTCTAAATCAAACAAAATTAATAAATAAATTAATTAAAAACTATTAATTAATTAATTGTTTAATTTTGTTTATTGTTTCATGTTCTGTAAGGGACAATGAATAATTGTGCAAAGTTTCAACTTGATCCGAGAATCTGAAGTGGGAGAAATAACACTACCAGACAGACAGACAGACAAAATTAAACAGTTTAGGAAGTGCCTGTGGCGGACCGGTGCTGTTTTTTTTTTGTGGAGGCCCTCCCCTCCTTTGAAGACTGTTGTGACTCTGGATTCAATGTTTTATCTTAATTCATTTTCTTTACATTCTTTTAGTGGCTGGAGCACCAACCCCCTTTTTTTTTTTAATGGCAAGGCATTGTGCTGTCTGCACTGACTTATACCCAGACCTGTGTGCAGGAAAAAAGAAAGGCAAATCTCGTTTGTTCTACTCGAGTTTCTCTGCTGCTCACATTTAAAACATGAGGTTTTCTTGGAATATATATTTAGAATTGATACCCTGGCACACCCACTCACACACATAATAATAATAATACTTATAATAACTATTTTTGCTTAAAAGATTGAGTACACTCAGCCAACTCACGAGCAGCCAAGGCTGTCTATCCAGTACTTATCAAGTTGGCTTTACGTAGACCTATGATGCTCACTGCAACAAGCACGTGGATATACTCCACTTGTCACCCGGACAGGACACACCAGATACTTCTCATGGGTACATTCATTTTATTGTTTTCACATTCTTAGCCACCATCGTTACCAGTCCCTCACCCCCCTGTTTATGCGCAGCACTTCTAGTCTCTGTAATCTAGATCTCTGCACAAGCCTAGACAGTTAGTTCGTCAGGTGTGGTTAGTGTTGTATGCCTCTGTCATCACGTGACTCACTTATCAGCAGTAGAACGTAACTTTTGTAGTTATTACGTAATATCAAGAATGTCGTAATTGTGGCGGGTAGCCATTGGAGTTGTCACAACTGTACGACGTAGCGACGAACTATTGGTCTCCACTTTCCACAGGTTGTGACGTCGCAGGTCAGTGTTGAGGCTTTCTATAATGATTGGTTGCAGGCAGTCCTATTTACTTTCTCATGTGTCTGTCACAGGCAGTCCTATTTACTTTCTCATGTGTCTGTCAGAGGCAGTGCTACTTACTTTCTCATGTGTCTGTCAGAGGCAGTGCTACTTACTTTCTCATGTGTCTGTCAGAGGAAATGCTATTTACTTTCTCATGTGTCTGTCAGAGGCAGTACTATTTACTTTCTCATGTGTCTGTCAGAGGCAGTCCTATTTACTTTCTCATGTGTCTGTCAGAGGCAGTGCTACTTACTGGCACATGTACATGTCACAGGCAGTCCTATTTACTTTCTCATGTGTCTGTCAGAGGCAGTGCTACTAACTGGCGCATATTTATGTCACAATAATTTGTGCCTGTCAATGTCATGTCACATTGCAACAGGGAAGCGAAATTTTGAAATATTACAAACAAAAATACAATACAATAAAATAGTAAGTACAATCTAGATCTCTGAAACAATTTGTACAAATCTAATATGGCATTTTGGTGGCGCGGTGGCTGAGCGATAAAGCGCTTGGCTTCCAAACCGGGGGTTCCAAATTTGAATCCTGGTGAAGACTGGGATTTTTAATTTCTTTTTTTTTTAATATAGCATTTTAGATACATTTTGGTTTTCAACTTTACTATTCGCTTATTTTTCTATTTTATCAACTACTTTTCACAAACTTCTGTAACTAAGGTCAAAATGTGGCGTCTAACACACGAGTGTGTGCCCTTGTTTCTTCCTATAAATAGATGATAGCAGTTTGAATCCAACATTTTACAGAACCTTGTCTAGTTGGTTTGTTGTATTCCTCCCTGTGTGTAAATAATGTCTAGCAATTATTTCTAACAGATGATACGTGAAATGTGATTTGACCAAACATGTTTTTAAAAGGTTTTCATAACTTGAACTGAGGAGGTAACACTCATTTGTAGAGATCAACTTTGAAGTTCAATAATCATAACAATTTTGTGAGAGCCATAACAACAACTATTTTGTTACTTACCTTTCAAACAGTTCTCGCTGGAAATAGTTTTCGAGATGTTTTTGTTTTGTTGGTAGTTTTCTAAAATTCCTCTAATGCCCCACCCACCCCAAGTCCTCCCCCTGAAAGTCAATTGGTCGGTCTAAAAGGGGACTATGAAGTCACAGCCGAGGCGAACACTACGAGAGCAGAAATTCTTTTTCAGCTTGTCTCCATGACGGCTAGCAAGAGCAGATAACCGTATCCATCAAAGGTGAAGTAAGTTCTTTTTAGGTTGGGTTGGGACCGTGCCAGGCTGGAGGGAAGCGAGGGGGTGGTGGTGAAAGGCGGTGATATTTCCCTAATGATAAAACTGAGTGGACCTGACCATTGTGTGTCGTGTATTTGATCTCGGAGGTTTGTGTTTGTCAGGCCCCCCTCTTGGTAAATACATAAGGGCCTCGGAGTTGCTCTCCTATCGACAGGTTTATGGGCTGCTGAAGGTAAATGGCGGCTACTTCTTATCGTATCCACCGGAATGTCAACACAGGCTCCTGTCATTTATCCGCTCCGTAATGTCGCGCTACGAGACTTCCCCCCCCCCACCACCCTCTCTTTTCTTCTCAAGGCCTCGACGTTGGTAGAGGCTTTGGAACTGGGGAACAGGGAATGAGAGTGGTCCTGGGGGGGGGGGGGGGGTGGTGTTGAAAAGGATTATCAAGAAAAAGTTGATTGTAAATAGACGAAGTCTAAGATAAGCTCAGATTTTTTTTCTACAATAATTTATTAACAAAACAAACACACAACCACTTGAAATGCTGTAATATATGCCCTTCAGTAAATGTGTGTGTGTGTGTGTGTAAATAAAATTATATGTATGGGCATGTGTGTGCGTGTGTGTGTTTGTGATAAGACCTTGTAACTTAGGTGTGGTGTCTTCCATGAGCGTGGAGTCTAGACCTTATAAGTCCTCTCAAGTGGTCTCAATGTCAAATAAAGACTTTAAATGTAGGAATAATAGCCTCCAACTCGAATCTCTCAAGAAAAAAAAAATGTTTCGCCCCAACGATCAACACTACCCAATCTTACGCGTTCCTTTCTTCAGGAGCTGTGTTGTTGCGGCCGTCGTTGGGGGTTCAAACCCCCGTTGACAATCATTAAATTTGTACCTCAATATGGCGCATCAATATAAACTGTAGCTGAGGATGAATCCAGCTACGAAGTCAAGGTTTGCTGGTAAATTAGTGATAGCATTGATTTCTGTGAGAGGTCACAGTTCTTTGGGTAGAAAATCATTTGTTATAAAAAGAATGACTATGGGGTTGTGTGTAATGTCAAAGGTTATTCGTCATGCGCACTATTCACATAATTAAATAGCGCCTAACAGCAAGGTTGCCATTGCCGGAAGTGGTAATAGATATAAGCACTCCACTGCCTATGCAATGATTCCTAATCGTATTCGTCTCAAAAAGCCTCTGACAAACTTCTGGCCTTCACGAGTGGCTCAGATATTGAGTCCGGCGGAACTGTTTTCACTAACAGTAGAAGGGGAGAAGGCCTAATCCAGTAAGCTACGTGCAGGAGGGGCTCGTTAGCCATTGCAGCCATAACCTCCTAAAAGAAGGAAAACTTTGAATTCAAACCTCTACTGCCTTGCATCTATACCCAATCATTGTAAAGACTTCCTGACTAGAAAGCCGGGGTAAATAATAATATAATCAATGATTCATCATCAGTTCTTCACTAGTAAGTAAAGTTCCCTTTCAGACCTTGCGATCTATAGGGCAGAGAATGTAAAGGTCATCTGTTTCTGTGGCCAATGGTTAACGAGGGTGTCATGTGGTCCCACAACGACCAACCCCCTTGACTATTTCATCCCTATTCTTTGTGGTAAAGCTGTAAGTATTCTAATAGCGGCTGTTTCAACAGTAATGCAAAGATGAAAATATAGATTTGGGTTTCTGAAGTACTAAAGCTGACATCCATTTTGATGTTATCAGGTCATATTATTAAGATTAAAGTTAGTATCTTACATTTCAATGGAAAGTTGTCTACATTTTCTAATTCCCATCCAGTTAACAAATAATTTGATACCAAAAGTGTGACTATAGCGTCCATGGTACTTAAATGACAATTTTTTGTCAAAGTAGCATTTTTTAAAAAGAAAAACATCGTAGCCAATGAGTTAAATCAATGTTACATGTTTTGTGACAAGCTATTTCTGGGAAATACATTTTTCGGGGTAATTCTTTTGCGTGCTATTTCATCATTATGAGAGGTTTTATCAGCACTAATCAGCATAAACGACATTCACACAAGGCAGTTTAATACCATAGTCAATATGGGAAACAAGTTTTCTTGCTTTACTGGAGATTGTTATAGTGTCTGAATTTTCACTGTAGAGATCATATAATTAGTTTATAGTATTGATAGTTACTACCTATTGTTTATTACAGTTACAGAGATATTAATGTCGATTGTAACGAGATAGTGGTGGACATGAAACAAGCGTCTGAGATCAAAATACAAAAAAAAAAAAAGAATTGAAACGTAAAAACAAAAAAAAAACACACAAAAAAAATACCTGACAGATTCAGATGTGTAGAAACACATAAAAAAAGATTGTCTAATTCCCCTTTGCAACATAATTTTTAAAAGTTAAATAAAAAACTGAATGAATTAACCCCCCCCCCACACACACTTTTTTCTCCCTTCCCCCCCCCCCAAAAAAAAAACAAGTTATCTTTTCCTGATCGCAGTTCTAATTTTAACTGTAACTCGATTGACCTCTCTTGCTTTGACGCGGACAATACAGTTTCTTGTTAAATATGACAATCTTAGTGACAGGTCTGTCACGTGGCCTTCTGTCACGAGTCACGTGATACCATGATTTAATTAGTATCCAGTTTCCTGGGTTTTAGTCATTGTTAATACAGCCTTACTGTTGCCTGGCAACCGGCTGTTATTGTATCCCCCTCCTTTGACTGGAGAGTTACTTAAAGTAGTGTAGGCTTTCATGTCACTCCGTATAGGCACTCGGAAATGGCAATCTCTAGATATTAACATATACACATGAAGAAACAATAACAAAAAATGTTACAAAATTTTTTTTTAGAGTAGTAAAATAAAGCAACACACCAATTCGATATCAACTTAATCGACCTGTCTAAACTTTAAACATGTCCGTAGAAAGAGACACGGGGGTTTACGTTGCTGTTGGCTTATTTCTCAAGAATTTAAAACAACAAACCGAGGGAAATTGCCCAGAACAAAGTCCGATGGCGAAGTACTGTCGCGGCCCTATGCTCTACTAGGAGTCAAAAGGATTAATTCATCAAATTACCTAAAGAGTGAAGTTTAAATGCTTCCCTTGATGCAGAGGCCACCTAGAATTGATCAGGGCCCTTGGCGAATGCCGCAGTTGTGGAGTCTAACCTAAACTCAAAATATCATACTAAGAGCCTTCATGGTAGTTGGTATAGATAGGGATAGGAATACGTAGAAACCGCTCGGGTGGGATTGGTGGTTCAATGTGTCTTGTCTCACAACAAAAGTATGTGATCAGATGATCATCTACACAATTCTTGTATATGGGGAATCTCCGGACAGAGAGATTAGTGAAACGCTATTTCTCAATCCTGGCCTCTGGGTCAAAGCTTTCTAGTTTGTCAAGGTCATAACCGAGTCCAGGCTCGACCCTTAATGGAGGTATAGATGCCGAGGAGAAAGGCTTCAACAATATTAAGTAACAGGCCCTTGTTCAGGAGGACTGCTTAAAAAAAAAACAATCAACCTCACTGTGTTTCAGGGGAAAGGACAAATAATCATGGGACCATAAGTGGAGATGCAGAGGCCAGATAACAATACTGACTTGAAAGATTCTATTTGGGGGATAATGGATCCGTGATTGGAGTCCTACTTGCAGCTTTGTTTCGCCATATCGCTTCACCTTCTTCTCTCAATAACCTCGGCACTGCTGCTAGTAGATGTTGCATGTCTGTTCATCACGTATTCCATGACTCAAAGCTTCAAACTCCATTGCTGTCTTTCAGACTATTTGGATTTGCTACTCAGTGAGTGTAGGAGACTTCGGATATTGACAGATGGGCTGAAGGTAACAAAAAGATCTTCATGTTGCGAGGCTCCCTTCAGGTGTGATAACTGTCTAAATCTCCAAAAGTCTGCTTCTGCCTGAAGGTGGTGGAGTACACACACAAAGAAAAAGAAACAACGAATGGATAACTTTGGTATCTAACACAATGTTGTATTCAAGTTGCAAGTCAATGGTTTTTGTCCTCAAGATCTACAACCTATCCTCGTTCTGAAAACGCGACAAACTTAAACTTCTCATTTCAACCAATGGTAGAAGTCGACATTAAGTAAATTACAAATGCAGACGATATATTGAAGAAAACCAATGAATAATAATAATAAAAAGCTTCACTGGATATATCTAATTATAAGCCATGGATTCTAAAAGATCATTCATTCGAGCCAGTTCAGCTTAATGTGACCATCATCACTCGAGCCAGTTCAGCTTAATGTGACCATCATCACTCGAGACAGATTGAACGATGTTATACATTACTGTGGTGTTTTAGAGTTTGTTTTGTTCATTTTAGAAAATATCGCTAGTAAGTAATAATTTATAATTTAATCTCTTTCAATTTTATTTACAACATATACATTATATCTATCTATATATATTATGGCATTGGGTCTGTCTTTACACGACAACCAGTTTCACCAATCTGAAATTAATGATGACTATAAAGCAGCGTTCAAGATATCACATATATAATGGAAATGAACAGAGAGTAACCTGTGCGTCTGATTGTAAGGAGTTCAAAATGTTCAGTGAAGTATATAGTACATTTATTGCAGACACACACCTTCAAAGACACACAGACACACACTCGTGATAAATATTTATATTTCTTATAGCTGATAATTGTATGTTTTTAATAAATTATCCACTATTATCACTGGACTCCCTCAGAAGTTTCCTTTCAATCTACAATCTTATCCGGAATGCAAGATTCAAAAGTTCACCAACTCTTGGCCTTGTCAAGGGAAACAACAGCGTTTTCATTTCAATTGCAATTTATTACCATGCCAAGAGTTGGCTATAGAGTCAAGCAGTCAACTCGATTGAATCGTACGCATGAAAAAAGGGGGGGGGGGGTAGGTGGCCTGGAGGATCTGTTGGTGACATTTTAGCTTAGGGAGTGACCTCTGACACGCACCCTATACTTCTACTATAGGGTCCCGAATTATAAACATCCAAGATATAATATAGTTTTGGCTTTTATGGTCCCGTTTAAGGAAGGCGATGGTTCTATTGGAGCTGTCAGAGTGGCTATTAATGACTCCACTGGTCGGCGGACTGGTCAATATTTGGCAGGGAGTTAATGACAGGTTAGTCACTTATATAACCCGCCCCGGGAAGCCGCGCATTAGTAGAACTTCCGCTCCCACCTCCAACTTATTTTTCAACCAGTTTGTTTTAAAGTCCGCCCCGCTAGGACGAGAGAGCGCCAGGGAAAGATTGAGGCGTGGGTCACTTTCCAGATCATGGCTAGAGATAAACAAACTGACCATCCGGCCTTGGCAGCGATCACATCTGGTGATGGCCACACATTAGCCCAGCGGTGTTAACTCTAAACCCCTCTTTCACCCCTCACTTCTCTTACTAAAGTCTATTTACTTTGCAGGACAAACAGGGAGTAGGGTGACGAAACAGAATTTCACTGTGCATGCTGGGAATACGCGCCACGTGATAGTGTTAATTTAAAATTAATATTCATACGTATTTTGTTTACCGTACCTTGTGTAACATGAAAGTAAATTGGAACTCATTTGTTGAGTGATTGATTTCATGGAGTGATTGATTTCATGGAGTGATTGATCTCATGGAGTGATTGATTTCATTTAGTGATTTATTTCATTTAGTGATTTATTTCATTTAGTGATTATATTTAAATTTATTGATTTATTTAATTTAGTGATGTATTTAATTTAGTGATATATTTAATTTAGTGATTTATTTAATTCAGTGATTATATTTAAATTTTTGATTTATTTAATTTATTGATTTATTTCATTTATTGATTTATTTTATTTATTTATTTATTTTTATTTAATTTATTGATTTATTTAATTTATTGATTTATTTAATTTATTGATTTATTTAATTTATTGATTTATTTTATTTATTGATTTATTTTATTTATTGATTTATTTAATTAAGTGATTTATTTAATTTAGTTATTTATTTAATTTAGTGATTTATTTAATTTAGTGATGTATTTAATTTAGTGATGAATTTAATTTATTAATTTATTTAATTTACTGATTATATTTAAATTTATTGATTTATTTAATTTAGTGATTTATTTAGTTTAGTGATTTATTTAATTTAGGGATTTATTTAATTTAGGGATTTATTTAATTTAGGGATTTATTTAATTTAGTGATTTATTTAATTTAGGGATTTATTTAATTTAGGGATTTATCAGCATATTTGAAGTCTTTCAAAATTAAAATTCGCATTTCTAACAAAATCGCAATGAAGCACTATTTACTTGCCTGCTGACGTATCCCGAAATGTTGTTGACTGTAAAGAACTAGTAGGAATGTGACACTATTGCTTTGTTTGAGATGATCTATTAGTGTACGTAGATGAGTGTGTGCGTGCGTGTGTGTGATCCTAAAATTACTTATTGAATAATCGAGCCACATTACCATTTGTCAACAAGCAAAATATTTTTAAAATCCTTAAAAAAAACAAAGCTTATCTAAATGGGAAGAACTCCGCCCTTAAGACTATATCTATTAATAGTGTACAAGCTATTTTCCTTGTGAGATATCAAACAAAATAATTGATTATCAATAATTAATAGACTAATTGAGTATTTCTTTATTGATTCATGTTTTATTAGCAACAATAAATAATTGTTAAAAGTATCAACTTGCGAATAACATTAACAATTATTTAAGGGGACTAAACCCAACACCTTTAGCTATATCTGTGAATACTGAAGGATTAGTTTCCCTTGTTAGCATCTAACAAAATAATTAATTACCAGTAATTAATTGACTTGGTTAATATTGTTTTTTTTTTATTGATTAATGTCTTGTCTATGCCAATGCATAATTTTGCGAAGTTTCAGCTTGATCTGAAAATTGGTGTGGGATAAATAATGCGTACCCTTTTTACTAGACAGACAGACAGACAGAGTGAGTTGATTTACGTTTGCAATAAAAAATATAATAAAAGCATAGCTTGTATTGTTCATTGCATGTGGGCTAAGCCTTGATGATATATATTAAATGCTTAGAAATGTACTTTAAAACATGGACACGTCTGCTCCTAACACACACAAACACGATTGAACTATATTCTTTGTGTGTGTGTGTGTTCGTTGTATTGCTAATAGTATCCCCAAAGTTCGATCCATCTAGCATAGGTCATGACTAGCACCGCCCCCCTCTCGAGTGAGATACATTGACATGTATGTAATGCAAACAAAAAGCCGTTGATCTACTTATGAATCACGAGTTTTTAAAATGTTTTAGGTCTGGGATTAAGCGCTTAGGCCTACACGCATCCCTCATGGACATGCAGTGTTATAACATCGCGTACATTTTGTTTTTTAAACCGTAAATTGGGCGGTCAACTGTGTGTCCGTTAAATAGTCATTTTCCATCGCTGCTGGCCGCCTTGTCTAAAGAGTTCATATATTTAGAGTTGCATCTAGAATCTAGACCTTATAAGTACTTCCACGCAGTAGTTCGACAAACGATAATAGTGTTTAGTCTGACTACATGTGTACCTAGTCAGGTAGAAGTCAAGACGTATATTTAAAATATCCAGAGAGAGAGAGAGAGAGAGTGAAGAGAGAGAGAGAGAGAGAGAGAGAGACTAAGAAGATGCAACATTCATTTGAACCAATGGAGTGTGTTGTAATTACCTCCGCGGATTACTTCAAGTCAGATAATAACCAAAGACTAGAGCACTCTCCAGTTGTCTGCCCTTGTCATAGCGCCAGTGACTACTGAACTCTCCTTCATGTCAAGTTCTAGTTGAACGAGGGAAAAGAGAGGGGGGGGGGTGTCCGCTAAAGACATTCACGAATTGTTCAAGTCATAAAATAGAATTAATTAGCCATGTAAGCTTTTAAGCTGACGGTGTAGGCTGGGATTGTCCGGCTGTCTGACCTAGCCGCCTTGGCTAGGAGCGTGAGGAAAATATACTCTTGATGTCAGTACTCGTCCAGGTGTGTAGGTAACCATCAAACTACACACTTTGTCTTGGTTCCAAATGTCTTTGTACCAAGTTATGAAATATCTACCAGCTTCCTGATACCATTCCAACTACAGCTCACTTATGGTATAATACCATTTTAATAAGGGTTCATCTGAAGCGTTTCCGAGCTAACAATGAAATGTTTCAAATTTATTATTTTTACGATTGCACTTCATTGGAACGTATTATATCTGCGTGTGTATGTGTGTATGTATGTATGTGTGTGAATGGCGTAAGATGTGTTGGCACTTCAGAAAAACGGCGGGAGGAGGGGGCAGAGATATAGGTTAAGAGGGGCGGTATGTGACGTCATCATGTCGTAAATACGTCATGTCAATAACCAGCTTTGTACTGAGGGGGGGGGGGTGGCGACGTGTTTAGACGTGATCCTTGCCACAGACGAGACAAAGAGAAATAGAGAGATGGAGACAGAGAGAGAGAGAGGAGAGAAAAGGTATAAAGAGAGAGAGAGATAGGAAAAGAGGGAAAAAGAGAGAGAGAATAAAGCGACAAAAGAGAGAGAGAGAGAGAGAAATTTGAGGCATGTTCCACCTACTTACAGTTACAACAATGACATCAATTTGTGTTTGGTTTATGTGATTAAGTAAATTGATATAACACTATATTCCACTCGTGTGACTAATTATCAAAGAAATCACTGTGGTAACCTAGGACGCCATGATTAGGCCTTGACCTTACAGTTTATTTACACACGTGTATGGCCAACATACAACTTGACATATCGGACTACAAACAAATATAAGAAGGTACTTGAAATTCCAATGACGGCATTTAAAAACAATGTCGCTATAAAACTCTTGTTTTATTCTTAAGTTTTGTTATGTTCTTATATGAGTGTTTACTATACCTCTATTCAATTCGTAACTTCGTCGAAACAAAAACCAAAACCTGGGTGGGTGGACACGTATCTCGAAAACGGCTCTGACGAAATTCATAAATATTTGACAGTTGTATATCGTAAAAATTTAAAAAGAAAGTTTCCCTTTCAGCCCTTGCGATTTAGAGAGCAGATGTTGTAAAGGTCACCTGTTATCTGTGGCCCACGGCTAACGAGGGTGTCATGTGGCCAGCACAAGGACCATTTATTATAAGTTATATAACATAGAAAACATAATGAATAGCTCGTTGGCCACACTTCAACTCTAGTTTGACCGTTATAGTTTTGTCAAAGTGAAATAAAAAAAACGTGAAAATATTTCTCTGGAACGGACTAAAAGTCTTCGGTTTATTCCCATTCCATTAAATGTTTAACAAATTAATGTTCAGCAAAATATCTACCTTCTAGTTCTAGATCTAACGGCCTATCATTGGAATATTATTAAATCTAGTAGATCTATACATTCACTTAACCTGGATTCTTTCTCGGGGGAAAGGGGGTGTAGTGTAAAATGTTCCATTGTTTTTTTTAATCTAAATTAGTTCTTAAATCGCTGTATAAGTTCCTTAAGTTGTCTTTTCTAACAAGTGTTTTCACTGTCTTTCTTCTTGTACTTTGATGGAAGAGACTCGAGAAATGATGTCCATAGTGTAGTAAGAGAACCCTTATTTCCCTCGAGAAACCTTATGGCCTATTGAAACATAGTTCAGTTCCTGGTGTACAATCACTGGCGCATCTACACTGGTAACGAACAATGAACAGCAGTGTTCTATGGGCCAAGAAGAAGATGGCCAACGAACCACAGCGCTCTATGGGGCATGAATACAATTACCAATAAAAAAAGAAGAGCTCCGAGGGCCATAAAGAAAAATACCATTGAAGAGCAGTGCTCCGTGGGCAACGAATCAGATGGCCAATGAAGAGCAGCGCTCCATAGGCAACGAATCAGATGGCCAATGAAGAGCAGTGCTCCGTGGGCAACGAATCAGGTGACCAATGAAGAGCAGTGCTCCGTGGGCAACGAATCAGGTGGCCATTGAAGAGCAGTGCTCCGCGGGCAACGAATCAGGTGGACATTGAAGAGCAGTGCTCCGCGGGCAACGAATCAGGTGGCCATTGAAGAGCAGTGCTCCGCGGGAAACGAATCAGGTTGCCAATGAAGAGCAGTGCTCCGCGGGAAACGAATTAGGTGGCCAATGAAGAGCAGTGCTCCGTGGGAAACGAATCAGGTGGCCATTGAAGAGCAGTGCTCCGCGGGCAACGAATCAGGTGGCCAATGAAAAGCAGCGCTCCGCAGGAAACGAATCAGGTGGCCATTGAAGAGCAGTGCTCCGCGGGCAACGAATCAGGTGGCCAATGAAGAGCAGTGCTCCGCGGGCAACGAATCAGGTGGCCATTGAAGAGCAGTGCTCCGTGGGAAACGAATCAGGTGGCCATTGAAGAGCAGTGCTCCGTGGGAAACGAATCAGGTGGCCATTGAAGAGCAGTGCTCCGCGGGAAACGAATCAGGTGGCCAATGAAGAGCAGTGCTCCGTGGGAAACGAATCAGGTGGCCATTGAAGAGCAGTGCTCCGTGGGAAACGAATCAGGTGGCCATTGAAGAGCAGTGCTCCGTGGGAAACGAATCAGGTGGCCAATGAAGAGCAGTGCTCCGTGGGAAACGAATCAGGTGGCCATTGAAGAGCAGTGCTTCGCGGGAAACAAATCAGGTGGCCAATGAAGAGCAACAGATGATTTTGACGATAAAACTTCCCTTTTCGTCACCTAATTCCAAGATCGTAGTCAAGAGAAGTTACACATGTCTACCAGTGGCTGGGCTCCATTTATAAAGTGCAATGAATAGTCATCTGCCGAAATGGAAAAACACTAAAGTGGCTCAGCAAAGATGGCTAAGATAGATTTTAGGAGTCTGTTATAGACATCGGGTCTATATCAAGGAAATCCTATGCCGAACTGGGAGTCGACCCCTTAGTAAGATTGTGGCATAGCGTCGCATGAGGTTTGCGGTGCATGTTCTCCGACAAAATGAATTATGCATAATAAGAGTTGCGGTGACATCTCATTAAGTACAACTTGGCGCCACACATTTATGGAGGTCCTTATAGCAGCTGGGATGAGGCTTCATTGACAGATTTTTTAGGAAACAGCTTGACGGCAAAAGCGCTGGAGGGTCTAAGTCAGTAAGAATAGCACATAAGGTTTTTGAAATAAAACTTTTTAATAGCAGGAAAATGCACTGTAGATACCTCAGAATATGCATTTTGTTGGCTTTCAATATCAGAAATAGTGCTTGGCGCTCCCCCAGAACCCCTTTCTGGCAATGACGGGGAGTCTACAATTTTCCCACTTACTCCAGGAAGAAATTCTAGGGCACAATAAATGTCTTCCGAAAGAATGAAGGGTCAGAATGTAAAAAAGATGATGTACACGCACATACATACATATAAATATTTTTTTTGAGGGTGGTAGGGCGAGGGGGGGGGGGGGGAGAAAAAATCCCCCTCCAACCCCCCCCCCCCGAAAAAAAATCCTGGCTACGCCCAAGACCAGTATAATTAACAATTTACATCCTCAGTGACCTGTCATGATATTTGACTCTAAAGAAGATACAGTTAGAGTGAGTTCAGGGTTCATTTATTATCAAACAAAAATTAGGAGTGAACAGTAGAAGAATGAAGCGAACTTCTAGCTCAATAGTAATGCATCAATATGTACATTGTAAGAATTGTTGTCCATTAATGACACGTCACATTTACACATAGAAATGTTGTTACAAGTGGGAAAATATGTTTGGTGAGCAACTTTTCTGGTCAAAGCTTAAACAGACAAAAGGTAAATCTTCCAATATGTAGGTCACGTTCCTCCGCCATATTAGTGTCATTTGATGCCATTCTTCAGTGACATTCGATTCATCATATTACTTTGTGTCTGTCTCATTGCGTGGTGCGCACCAATTACCAGCACGCCTCTGTCTCCCTTCCTCTTGCATGCATCCATCAGTGTGTCCATTGGACGGGCACAAAGATGCCCCGCCGATTCATCCTCCCCCCAAACCCTTGCCCGCGACGTAAACCAATAGGGCATATCACCTGACAACACTTTTAACACCGTGACTGTGATCAATAACTTAATTACCTCCCTTCCGTTGTTCGTTATCAGTCGATCGTCGGCGCCATGATTGATTTCACATGATTCCTGGCAATGATTCTCACACCCTTTTTTAAAAAATATGATTCTCATACCTTTTTTTTTAAATATGATCTCAGACAATGATTCTCACAACTTGTTTCATGTGATATCAGACAATGATTATTACACTTGATATCATTAACTCTTTCTCTCCTGATCGACGATACCATCGTTAGTTTTAGACCTCATTAAAATAAACTGATGTTTAATTTTATAAACTTGACTTTGTGTTGTATAAAAAAGAGCATGCATTTCCCTTTAATTCTATACCAAATACAACATTTTCTGATAACAAACAATAAAGCAATTGAAGCCCAATCATAACAGGGGGAGTGAAATAGTAATGAGCAAAATAAAGAATTCCTTCCAAAACGTGGAAAAATAATTACGGAGAGAAAGAGTTAAACTAAAAAAAATAATATTTTCTGTGGCAAGGGCATTTCACCAAGGTCAACTCGACCAGATGGGCTTGGCTGTGTCTCTGCAGAAGTAAAGTATATCAGTAGGTTACTGTTGGTGAAACCTGTATGTAATTGACTAATCCGTTGAAAGAATGCTCTGTGCAACGATTCTTCCACCACTACTAGAGGCCCTTATGTTTTCCATGCTGTGAGAACCACGAGCGCTGAGCGGATGTCTGTCACCAAGAAAAGCATCCAGGAGGCGGGACGAGAGATAGAGAAAGAATGGTCACAGTGGCGCCTATTGTTTGAGGGTCAGTGCAATGTTGATTTGACGGAGATAGATTGGCGTAAGTCGATAGTGTCTAAACCCACCAAGATTCCTATCTCTGTTTTCTTACTCACTTCCCACTCCTTTTCCCCCCCCCCCTTTTTACTTTTAAGATAGCCGCATGCATCGTGACGTCATAAGATCTACGTATTTCGCTGGTCATCTTACTGGGCTGATAACATTGTCCCGAGGACAGATATCATCACTGAGCGACTACCTCCCTGCTCCCCCCCCCCCACCAATTCCCACCCTTGGCCCGCGTGGAGTGTCGCTGATAGCTGTGACAAGATTATAAAGACATAATTAGATAAGGACTGACAGTATTAATGACTTGCCTTGCCAAGATGGCGGATAACACGTGCTGGTATCTAACAACGGGAGAAGCAAAGCGGGGGCGGTATTTGGGGGAACCGGGGGGGAACAGAGGTAAGCGGGAAATAATCAACAGAAACAGTGTATCACTTTCCAGTCCAGGAATTTTTTCCTACCATAGAGCAAATATTAACAAGAAGGGAAACCTCTGTAGCAATTTTCCAGTACTTAGACCAAAGGTTGTAATGAGGAGCGGTAAGTCTGACCAGTCAAAAAACAATGGTTAGAAGTGCACAGTGTAACGTAACTGTCTTTCAATTTCTAGGTTTATAAACCTAGACTTAGGTTGTGACGATTCACTTTAGCATCTTATTTTTACAAAATGTTATACGTTACGCTAATGATAACAGCGAGGGTAAAATTGTATTTTTTTTTCGTTTTCAACTTGACAGACGGACAACACAAAACAATAGCGTCTTTTGTTTTCTACAATGGTATGAAAAAAAAACATTAGGAGAGAGCTAATGTAAATAATTACGATTTCTAAAACATTGTCAGTGAAAAGTTTGCTGGACAAATCAGACAACAAACTCCACGTGTTTATACTAACTAAAGTTTTAGAAACAAAATTGTACATGCACTGACTAGGCAAGAAAGGAATGTCAAAAGACAAACAAAGTAACAAGCAAAATATGAACAACTACTATTTGAACGATCAAAGCTTACGTAAGGGTGATAACGTCATTTTTACAGTCAGATATCTCAATACAATAAGATTTTTTTCCTCTTGTCTATATCAAACAAAATTAATAAATTACAACTATTGAATAATTAATTAGTAATTTTTCATTGATGTATGAGTTGTTATTGGAGAAATTGTTTTTGTGCCAAGTTTCAACTTGATCAGAGAATTAGAAGCGGGAGAAGTACAAGTAATATGTTGCACCAGACAGACAGACGGACAGACAGACGGACTGAGATGAAATAAGCTTTGTAAATACATCAGTGGTAAGAATGGTTCAACAAGACGTCTACTAACAGCCACCAATGTGATTGAAAGAAGGTGAAGAACTATTGGATGAAACAGATAAAAGTGTCCCTAGGAGGTGTCGAGTGGTTTACGTTTCGGACAGTCACTCCATAGTCCAGAGTGTGAGATCTAGACCAGGAAGTAACAATCTTGAAGTCTGAAGGAAACGTCCTAGAAAGTTGCTATGGGGCAGATGATGTAAAGGTCATCTGTTTCTATGGCCTACGGTCAACGAGGGTGTCATCTGGCCAGCACAAAGACCAACCGCCTTTACCATTCCCTAAGCTGGGTGGACTCGGAGGCGTCCTAAAGATCCCAAAAGTAAAACTCCAAGTCTTCACCAGGATTCGAACCCAGGACCTCCGTTTCGGAAGTCAAGCGCTTTACCGCTCAGCCATCGCAGTCGATAGTATTATTAGAGTCTATAAGCAAAATTGTTCGTTTTCTCTTGAAACTATGAACTGAACACAAAAACAAAATCATAGATTTAACTTTTTTTTAAAATTGTTTTCTGTGTTAACCTATATTTGTGTTTTGTTTTGTTTTTCATTTCGGGTAAGAGTCAAGACGGCTTTTATGATGCCCGCCTGGTTGAAAGGAATGCGCTCTGGACTGTCGTTTCGATGGCTTCGGGTTCGAATCCTGCTCACCGCCATCCCCAGCCGTCCAGCTTGAGTTTTGGGCTGGAACATAAACAATCTTCAATTCTGGAGGAACATGCGAAACAGATAGGGATTCTCGTTTACTGTTGACCACGAAACGAACCAACAGATCTCTTGGTTTAAACAGCAATGTCTACGATATAATACTATCTACCTTTAGAACCAACTATTCTTTTAACGGTTCTTGCAAAGACCTCCGAGAGTTTACTAATTGGACGTGTCAGT
Organism: Biomphalaria sudanica; assembly: GCA_036873155.1. Taxonomy (NCBI): domain Eukaryota; kingdom Metazoa; phylum Mollusca; class Gastropoda; family Planorbidae; genus Biomphalaria; species Biomphalaria sudanica. Next base: position 90,749 of record JAZGLO010002531.1, on the reverse strand, counting down.
AAGAAGATAGACGAACTCCGAGAACTAAAGTACTGACCGGTACATTGTCCAGATCAAACAAAACATCAGGCGTGTTTAATTCATCACTCGGGAACTGAACCAAGTGGACCGTCCGTTGAGTTGACTGTCCATTGTTCCTTAAAACAATATCGTGTGGACATGTAGACGAAAGGGTCAGGGGTATCGGATAACTAACCTGCGGCCTACACCAGATGACCAGATGTGGGAGCAGTTGGCGAAAAGGCCGTCTTCGTGAGGGTATGTATACAAATCTAGTCGCGCCCCCCCTCTCGCCACAAATAATATCGATTAAAGATGTGCAAGAAGGTCCCCCGACTCTCACGGATGTGCGCCCCCAGGGGGGAAACAGAATATTATACCTCATGGCGCCAGTTTGGATCGTTTTGTTTGTTCTAGACTTTCTCACTCTCTCTTTTTATTCTTTCCTATTTATTTCACACTTACTCTCTCTCGTTCTCATTTGTTCTCTTTCTTTTTATATCTCTTTTATTTTTCATAGTCTTTGTCACGCTATCTCTCTCTTTCCGAGTCCTCCCTCACCCTCCTCTCTCTCTCTCTTCGAGTCCTCTTCCACCTTCTCTCTCCCTCCCCTCTGTCAACCTCTAGTTCTCCTTCCATGGAGACCTAATCTTAACAAATGTGTTTTGTCACGTGCGAAGGAAATATATCCGCCACTTCGTTAAATTTTAAATCTGTATGGCGTGAGTACTTAGAGCGACTCAGACTTTGAGGTCCCCACCAATCAGAGTATTGTTTGCTGCTAATTTTATTCACGCGCTTGTATTAGAGGAAGGAGCGGGGAGGAGTACCCTTACTTTGTAAAAACAAAACAAAACACACAAAGACGCAGTGGATATGATGCGTAGCGTCCCGCGCAATATGATCCACAAGCTTGAAGGAGCTTGGAACGAAATGAACAGACATTGGATGCGATTGAAGACACTCGAATTTCTTATGTCACTCAACGGAGGATCAAATCTGAGCGGACAAATAGGGGGCTGGGGGGGGGGGGGGTTAGAGAAGACATTGTAAACAAACAGGACATGGGCAGATAATCTGAAAGGATTACACCAGCGCGCTATTGCGACACGTGGATCCGATGTTTGCCGATCACGCACGAAACACTTCCGGAGATGCTGGAAACATTACACCAACTTTTGAGATTGGCAGTCTTCTTTCATTTGCAATCGTGTCCCAATGTCCCTCCCGTGTACATCTCCCCTGTCCCACGTGTTGACCTGGTCATAAAATAGAGTCCAGATTAATGAGAGACCAAATATTCAGCAGCGGCAATCCTAGACGTCTGCTGGACTTCTCTTAGTTCACCAAAACTTTACAAAATAAAATAAAAAAAATGATTGATATAACTTAATTAGATGGTAGGCTACAACTCACTATTACAAACACAGATCGACAATAAGTAGTTCATCTGGCTGACCTCTAGGATAATATGACGTCACATTGACGGCAACAAGCAACATCTTAGCTCTTATCATGGAAATGACGTTAACTCAAACAATAAACATTGTCTAAGTCAAATGCGATTCCTAAACCAACTACAACTGTATCTAAACTTGAACTTTTCTTACAATAAAGAAATCTGTTTCACAACACCAAAACTATTCCTAAACCAACTAAAACTGTATCTAAATTTCAACTTTTCTTACAATAAAGAAATCTGTTTCACAACACCCAAACTATTCCTAAACAAACTAAAACTGTATCTAAACTTGAACTTTTCTTACAATAAAGAAATCTGTTTCACAACACCAAAACTATTCCTAAACCAACTAAAACTGTATCTAAATTTCAACTTTTCTTACAATAAAGAAATCTGTTTCACAACACCAAAACTATTCCTAAACAAACTAAAACTGTATCTAAATTTCAACTTTTCTTACAATAAAGAAATCTGTTTCACAACACCAAAACTATTCCTAAACAAACTAAAACTGTATCTAAATTTCAACTTTTCTTACAATAAAGAAATCTGTTTCACAACACCAAAACTATTCCTAAACAAACTAAAACTGTATCTAAACTTGAACTTTTCTTACAATAAAGAAATCTGTTTCACAACACCAAAACTGTTCCTAAACCAACTAAAACTGTATCTAAATTTGAACTTTTCTTACAATAAAGAAATCTGTTTCACAACACCAAAACTATTCCTAAACCAATCATAACTTTTATAAAATCAACAAGCAAAATGTAAGAAATCCTTTTTAAATAAAAAATATACAAAGCTTATCTAAAGGGGAAGAACTCCGTCCTTAAAACTTGAACTACCCATAACGTAATTTGTTTTTATCCCTTGTTCGATATCAAACAAAATAATTAATTGACTAATTCAACATTTTTGTTTATGTCATGTTTTGTTAGGTACAACAAATAATTATTTAAAGTATCAGGCAGAAATTGCTTTAACAATGGACCTCATTCACCAATCGTAAACAAACAACATTTAGTCACGTGATCTTATTTATAAAACAATGGAAAAAACTGTCACGTGACAACCATCATGAATTAAACATGAGATCGTAAATTATATAGAAGATATAGAGCACCACGTGGCTAAATGTTGTTTGTTTACGATTGGTGAATGAGGTCCATTATTTAAGAGGACTAAACCCAGCAAATTTACCCACATCTGTGGATACAGAAGCATTAATTTCCCCTGTTACTATCAAACAAAATAATTAATCATCAGTTATTAATTGTCTAATTGGTTACTTTTTAGCGACCCCCGAAAGGAGAAAAGACGCTATTAGTTTTGTGTGGAATGTCCGTCCGTCCGTCCCGTTTAGATCTCGTAAACTATAACAGATAGTGAAAATCCGACATCATAATATTTTAGACCATTCAAAGTTCTAATGCAACGGTTACTTTTTTCTTTTTAAAAGCGAGAAATCTAATTTTTAAAATCACGAAAATAAGTAATTTTTTCATAAAAGTACACCACTTTTACTACTATTCACTATTAATAGTAACAAAAGTGGGAGGCTCTTTAGTAGGGGAAATGTTGAATTATTATTTGTTAAACACATTTATGCAAATGGTTTTAGAATTTTTTTACAATTGTATTGCTAAGTTGGGTAAGTTCTGTTATATTGACTACTACATTTACAAAAAGAATGTTGTGTTTTTTTTTAAGAGAAACAATCTATTTACTATGCATATAAGTAGAACATAATTTAAACAACAATTAATAAGTAGTATTTCTTATCATATGAACTGAAGCGGTACGGACAACAAAAAAACTCCAAACTAAAGGAATTGTTTTTATTTTTTTACAGAAATGTTTTTTTCTTCAGGATTTGAATAAGAGATTAACCCTATACAAAACAATAAGATCAATTTAATATTCATTTTAAGACACCAGTTAGGCCAGGTTCACATCTAACTCCACATTCCCTTTCACCTATCCTTTGGTCTGCAGGATCTCTGGGGCACCACACAAGATCTGTCAATCTTCGTTCTCCATTCTTCTCTGTCATTTGTCTTTGATAGAATTTCATTCTGATGTTCTTTCTGAAAATATTGAAACCTGCCTTTTACCTGCCTGGGCGGACCACTTCGGGGGCTGATTTTGAGTTTGTGTTTCCGTCTATGTAACCTTGTGTGTCCGTCTATGTAACCTTGTGTTTCCGTCTATGTAACCTTGTGTGTCCGTCTATGTAACCTTGTGTTTCCGTCTATGTAACCTTGTGTGTCCGTCTATGTAACCTTGTGTTTCCGTCTATGTAACCTTGTGTGTCCGTCTATGTAACCTTGTGTTTCCGTCTATGTAACCTTGTGTGTCCGTCTATGTAACTTTTGTGTTTTTATTGATTCATGTCTGGTCTATGTCCAAGAATAATTGTGCAAAGTCTCAACTTGGTCCGAGACTGGGTGTGGAAGAAATAACGTGTACACACTTTTGACCAGACAGACAGACAGAATGAGTTGATAGAAGCTTTAACCAAAAAAACAACAACAACAACAAAAAATTCATAAGCTTGTGTCCGCTAGAATACCCTAGACCTAGTAGCAACTTTATAAACGCACACACAAAATCAGGGAAGTGTGATTAGGGTTTGGATGGGGAGCAGGTGCAATAGAAATCTGACCGCTACACCTTTCGTAGAACACTTTGTAACCATTCAAAGTCAAAGTTAAAACTATTTGAGAATTAATAAAACATAGAAGGCAGCACTGGCGACATCCAACAAAAATGTTTTCTATCCAAACTGAAATGTCACGTTAATAAAATTCAAATAAACAAAAACTGAATACAGATTGTTTTATATTTCTTTGTATTCGAGGATAATTTTCCAACAGCCACAGCCCGGTCAAGACAACTGATGGATGATTGGCCATGCACGAGCCATGAAAGATGTCTTGGTTTATCTTTATTTACAGCTCAGACCAGGAGTGGATCTAAAGCATGAAGGAATTTGCCTTTTGTTTGTTATTTTATAATCCTCATTTTGGCTTTTGTGGTGTGGGAAAAAAAAAAGAATGTTATGATTGATTGTATCAGAGCATTCGTACACACATACACTCATACACAAACATCTGACCCTCAGGCTTTTATAGCTGCTATATTGTCCATGTTTTATTCTTTCTGTTGTTCTGGATGAATAAATCAAAGGAGATGCAACGTTGTTTGGACCTGGTCAGGATATATTTCCATCCACAATTTAAAACAGTTAAACGGGTCTCTATCTCATTCTCTGTATACATGACATTCTCATTTCTTTTTTGAATTCTCAAAAACATCCAACACATTTACTTTCACATTTTTTTGGTCAAACCAAATCGCTGTTTTAATTATCTAATTTTCCAATTATTATTTTTGTCGCGAGTTGTTCTGGCCTTTATGATAGTTATTCCTGTAAATAGTGGCGGAAGAATATATGCTACCCCCCCCTCCCGCCAAAGAGAGGGGATGACAAGTTCTTTAAGGACTTCTCCACCCCCTTCCTACCATGACCTTGTCACCTTTATTTCGTACCAAATCCACACACTCAGATTTTTCTAGGGGAGGAAATTAGGGTTCCACCTTTATTTTCTTTAAGTTTATAATTCCCCCATCTAGGCTCTACCTATATACATGTGTAATACTCATTCAGTATGGGGAAATAATGTATGCTTCATGAATGTCAAGATAAATTATGAAAGACCTTTAAATCATAGGGATACTTTCTAGTATAGGTGATGTACAAAAAGAAAGAACTGATCAGAAAATTGAAAACAAACCAACAAACACACTTCACATAATAAAGTTAAGACAAAAAAGTTTTAATCCAGTAGCAACATACGACAAAGTTTGTATCCTGTCTATACAAAAGATGGGGGGCTCTACTTTTCATTAGGACCTTAGTTGTGGGCTCTGTCTTTCTAAAGGAACAAAACCTTTAAGACTATTACTTAGTACCACTCTTCTTTTCTAGTCTAGAGTTATATCCCTTAGAGTCCCTTACACTTCACATCGGTTCGAGTTTTAACTTTTGTCTGAAATCGTCATTAATGTCTATATAAATCGAATGATCCAATTATAGCCCCTGACAAATGGCTTGAGGGTAGGGGCGAGTCGAGCCAGGGACATTATCACAAAAAGATTATGGTTCTCCCGAGTGCTTACATCCACTGACGCTCTAGTAAGTAAAAGGCTGGTCCATTCTCCTGGGGTGGGCGGGGTCATATTTCCTGTTTCCAAGATTATGTCATGTCCACAAGTCCGCATGCGGTAGCTTGTTTTCAAGGATCTCGCCGGCTGGAGGGACAACGTCACACTGCATCTTCTGCATAAAGAAAATAAAATACTAATGTCTGTGCCTTAAAAAACGCTTCCCAAACAAGCTGCGCCGGCAGACTTGTGTGCGTTAATGACCCTTACGTGGCCTGGGGGGGGGGACCCCTAAGTGCCTGGACGCTTGGAGCATAGAAGAAGATAATTATGGCGATTAAGCTGTGTCAGGGCTTACTGCTGGAGTAATGATGATATTGTTATATGACACCGCTGGCATTTGATATTTGCCTCACGAATCAGTAGAAAGATGACAAGAGATTAGCTTTGTAAGACAGTCCACATACTTTAAAGTAGTTTAAAGCAATAAAATAGTTGATAGTTGTGTGTTAATAGCACGCATTGAAATCTTGTGTAATTTAGTGCGTACGTTAGTCACGTATATAAACACTGTTGATATCTGTGAGTCTATGTCTTTGTGTTGGTGTCTGTATGAGAGGTTGTATTTGTCACTATTGGTACTGTGGAACACTATTGGTACTGTGGAACACTATTGGTACTGTGGAACACTATTGGTACTGTGGAACACTATTGGTACTGTGGAACACTATTGGTACTGTGGAACACTATTGGTACTGTGGAACTGAGACCATACGTTAGAGAAGTCTGAACACTGACCAGCGAGTCCGCTACCTGTGGGCAGTGGAGACAAATAGCTCGTAGACACGTCGTGCAGACTTATGATGACGTGGCATAGGCAAACTAGACAGCCGCCTTGTCTACTAAATTAAAATCTTACAATAAGGCGGCTGCCTGACCCGTGAGGTTTTTAAGAATGTAATAAAACAAAACAAAAAAAGAAACTTACAGACATATATTCTAACACAATACCCCGACCTTGTGTACAACATCGTTTTTGTCAGGGCGCCCCACAACTTGAGAAAAGCTGACTTATCTACAATAAAAACAAACAAATAAGATTACAAAGAGAGTTTGTGTGAAAACACAAACTAAGAAGCGACCCCTCAAGTGGCCCACCCAGGCAAGTAACAAGACAGGTATCCATATGTCCAGCACGAATATCAGAACTGTGAAGCCATGAAGTATAAACTATTGGCGATAAACTCTTAAAACCAAATAGCTTAGGTAAGTTAAATACATTTTTGTTATCACTGAGAGATTCCCTTTATTTTCATCCAAAGACTGATCCGATAGTCCCAGCTACTGTGTAAATAAATTAGTCTAAAAGTCGGCATTGAAATAGTCACCATTGGTTGACTGCACTGACTGCAGTGTAAACATGCGGTGACAGGAAGAAAGTGAAGCAGTTCAAAAATACCACGTGACTTTAAGCAGACGATATTATATTTAGGACAAATGATGCGCGAGCACGCTATTCTGCCTCAACGTGGCGCTCGTGTGGAAACGACCCTTAGAGGAAGTAGTTAGGCTAAATGAATAGCAAAACAAAACTCCCGTGGGGTGTCCACGGGGTAGGCGAGAGTTTACCCATTGCACGGAGCGGAGTTGAAAGAGAGCCCTCACGGTCCTGTCGATAATCCATGCGCCATTCCTCAAGGGGCCGTTACACTAATGGCGAGCCCCCCACGGTTAGCTTGGTACACCATAGGAAAATGGCGGAGGTTTCCGGTGCACTCAGCCTTCGGCCATGTCTAGCCCCATGCACCCGGGGTGCCAGATGCATCGGAAATAGCAATGCTTTTCATAGGCATTGACTTGGTCTCTTCCAGACAGAACGGTGGTTCACTCAAGGAATAGAATCATAGTGTATTGAGACAGCTAAAGCAAGGAATAGAATCATAGTGTATTGAGACAGCTAAAGCAAGGAATAGAATCATAGCGTATTGAGACAGCTAAAGCAAGGAATTGAATCATAGTGTATTGAGACAGCTAAAGCAAGGAATTGAATCATAGCGTATTGAGACAGCTAAACAAAACAATTGGTAAAATATTTCTAATCGGACATATTTATTATTGTTAGTCTAGATCTATCTCAAATAATTGATACAACTACTCTTAGTACTTAGTAGAAGCTTTAGTTAATTTTTTCTCGTGTGACTTTTGTTTTGCCCCTCTATTAGACTGTTTGGTTGATAAACTAGGTCAAGACTTGGTCTGCTCCGTGAGGAGTTCAAGTCATCACCTAATAACAAAACGTAACTCTTATGCACTACGTCTACTTCAGCGTGGACTTTCCAGAAAGTAGCGCCACATCACAAAGTACTATTGGACTCGCTAGACTACACCAGGCCACTGAACAAACACAAGATCATAAATGTCACTGAGACCTCACTGACGAGCTCTTGGTACTAAACTATAGGTAACGAGAATACATGTTAAAGTCCGTACACCCTTTCAACACCCACCACATCCCACTCCACCCCAACATTCCCAGGTTTGTGTACCGGCAATCAACCTAAGTATAAAGGCAACTATAAACTTGATTGTTTCACGGAGCTCCCCCCTCCCCTTAACCCGATCTGCTCACAGCAGACGTTGGTTGCCTGATGGCGCGCGATTCATTCCTGCGGGTACCTGAGGGCACTCTGACATACCAAGTAACAAGACATACGCCTCTAGGGTTAATGAGGTCGTAGTTATTATAACATGGGGCAAAATTGGGGGTGGCCTGGCGGTAGACATCGTAAATATTGTGTTCATTTCTTGGAGTTCCATCCTTAGCTTTTCATATTTGGAGCATGAAACAGTTTGAAAATAGAAACAAATCTGATTTACTCATGACTAAGAAGTGACTATTCTTCAATCAGATAGCAATGTGCAATATGTTAGGAACAAACAACAACTAATATATAAGCAAAATTCTAAAGGAAAACCGAAGACGAAGCTTTGGATGTATTTACAGTGAAGAGATTGACTTCGATGCAGATTCGGAAAGAGAAACCTGGAGGTGATAAGCTTTCACTCATTAAGAAAAATCATACTGGTTTAGATAAAATCATACTTATTTAGATAAGATCATACTGGTTTAAATAAATTCATACTGGTTTATATAAAATCATACTGGTTTAAGTAAAATCATACTGGTTTAGATAAAATCATACTGGTTTAGATAAAATCATACTGGTTTAAGTAAAATCATACTGGTTTAGATAAAATCATACTGGTTTAGATAAAATCATACTGGTTTAAGTAAATTCATACTGGTTTAGATAAAATCATACTGGTTTAGAAAATATCATACTGGTTTAGATAAAATCATTGACACACAAACGAATCAAACTGGATGAGATGTAGCAATGACCATCAAGAAGTATCACTCTAGTTGAAATGTAGCAATGACCATCAAGAAGTATCACTCTAGTTGAAATGTAGCAATGACCATCAAGAAGTATCACTCTAGTTGAAATGTAGCAATGACCACACCGATTGAGGTGGACCAAACCCATTATCTACACTCATGTGACTGACAATGTCGTTGTGCTACATTTAACAACGAGCAAGTTGATGGCTTCAGAAAGTCTTCAAGTGTCCAAGTGAAGCTCCTAAGAAATAGTTAACATCCTGGTTTCCCAGACAAAACTAAAATTGACTTTGAGGCTACGTTCAGAGCGAAGACGTGAGACTTAGAAACTGTTAATGTCAAGACAACCTGAATATTTATGCATTTATTGAATTCATCCAACAAACATTTGCTTGAATCAAAACTGTCAAAAAAACTATCAACCAATCAAAGAACTTCCTTATATCACAATGCTCATGTTTTTGTTGTATAGGAGAGTTTAAATGCAGTCATGGCAAGTAGACTTCAGAAACTAATGTAGCAATCCAGAATTGAAAAGGATCTTCAGATGTATTAACATTGCGGTCTTGTATGGACAAGACATTAGAACAAAACATGCATGGTGTCTTAGAGAAGACTTGTAGTCTTGAAATTTTAGACTTTAAACTTAACTCTAACCTTAACCAACAAATGACGCACTTTTTTACTATAACTCTGCAGCTCTACTCTCAAAGAGTCGTAATAGTGGAATATAAATAGAGACCTCAATTTCTCTTTCTCTCTCTCACTCCGTCTCTCTATCTCTGTGTCTCTCTCAATTTCACTCTCTCTCTCTCTCTCTCTTCCTCAAGAAGTCTGCAGTGAACAAATCCCCACAACATCAGCAGCACAGTTGGGAATGTACATGCCCCGCGCCATCCGGTGTTTTTGGTTGTTCCTATTTTTCAGTCGGCGGCAAACAGACCTGTATGTCAAGGCATTGAGATACCATTGTCATGACTAACGTCACGTTTTCCCCCAAAACGTCATATCTGTTTGGTCACTGACGAATGTCTGAGTTTTCTCGCCCTTCAAGTTGCACATACAACCTACTTCCTGCCGTGCCTACATAACACAGGTAACACTTCCTGTCTGTTACAACATGAATCTACATGTTCCACCTTTTCAACCCTCTCCCTCTCTGTCTCTCTCCCACTGTCTATCTCTGCCTCTCCCTTCTCTCTGCCTTTCTCCCTCTTCATATCCCTCCCATCACTCTCTCCCTCTGTGTGTCTCTGCCTCTTTCTCTCTCTCCTCTCTCTCCCTCTCCTTCTCACTGTCTCTGTCTCTCCCTAGTCTCTCTCTCTCTGTGAATGCTCTCCTATCCCCAGTATTACGTATACCAAGTACCACAGAGTCTCTAGTTTTCTTCTGACATGCGCCCTTTCTTGTTTGTTGGTTAGTTTGTTTACAGAGTGTATTTTTAAAAACTCTAAGTATCTAGGTTCTCTAGGCATACGTTGTTGATAGCATGGCTGGTAGACCAAAATCTCAAAACTGAACAAGTCATTCTGATAAGAAGCAAAACGAAAAAAATCCAAAAATAAATAACTTTTGAAATGTTCAATCTGAATTTTACTTTGAACAGGATTATTAACTATAGCAAAACTCACCATTAGCTATGGCTTTATGTTGTTTTATTTTCGGTTTATATTGTAAAACCAAAACATTATAAAGAAAAGTCAAAACTAAATTGATGATCATATCTGTTAATATAATTTTCTACCATTGAATGTATCACGTGAGACACGTCTGCTGTTGAAAACAATCTCCTCATTTCTGATAGGTTGACACTAACTCGTTCAAAATGAATGTTTCATGAAATTAAGTCTTAGATCTACCACGTAAACTGTTGTTCTATTTTTTCCCCTAAATATTTAATTTCTTCATGATTAATCAAAAGTGAACCAACGAGATATCTATACGCGTGAATTTATAGAAGCTAGTGCAAGTCGGAAAGGCTGAAAGAAAATGGGTAAAAACTTTCTATTTGTTCTTTGGAATCATTCCTTTGTGTCTACTTCATAGATACATATTGTATTAAATAGTAGTAGCCATATGCACTCATGACCCCTCATAAAGTAAAGAACAAGTATGTGGGACATTGTGGGATACATTCCTTTGTCTTTTATTACCCAATAAACATATTTTCCCCTAAATGAAGTTGACGCAGTGCTCACTGGGTAATACCCCCTCCCCCCCCAGCACATAACTGTCTCCTAACGTCACGGTAACACGCTGCAACACCAGACCAAACATGTAAGCCATAATTTACCCAAGTTTGGTTCCGTCTTGTAGCTAGAACTAAACACGTCTCGGGCTAAGTTCTGCTTTTGTCTTGCGGGAATTCCCGCTGCATCTTCTTTTAAAAAAAAAAAAAAAGAAAACCGGAAATAAATTACCCGCGTCAAAAAACAAAATGGTAGTGGACGTTTCATCGTCTGTAAAGTTGTTCTTGTTCAGAAGCTACATCAGACATCGTTGTGATTCATACATTGACCTGTCTTACCGTAGACAACTGTCTTCAAAGGGTCCTTTGTTTGCGTCAATTATGCTCGAGCTCCAAAAGTGTGCAAATATTTTTCAATGGCGCTCTCTTTCATATAGACCTATTTTATACAGGAAAAAATCTATTATTTTAATTATTAGGAAGATATGAAAATGTAATCAAGGCTTCTCTTTAAGTCTTACCGCTTTGAAAAGAGAGGAAGCAGAAATGGAAATTAAAGAAGAGCAAGAACACAAAGAACAGAACAAACTATTTTCAATCTCATGATGGCGTCTTCAAAACGTGAGGCTCGGTTAACACCGGAAGTAGCAGTGTCTCCTGGGTATGAGTGAGAGAAGCTTCAAAGGTCAGTCGGAGTAACAAGGCTGTAAGGAAGTTGCATTGATGATTCCGTGAACACCACTTACAAGCCAAACTTACAATTTATGGACTACTTTTATCTTTTTATTTTTAGTTTCAAAATAAGAAAAGATCGAATCGATTCGATTCCGGTATATTTAAACTGGTATCGTAGGAATCGATGCTTTTCCCGTTGTTAAATATTTAACGTGGTATTTAAATACTTTTTCGAACGTTGTCTGATTACCTGTTTAAAGTTAGTTGAAAGTCCGGAGTTCCTCTCTGAAACCAAAAATAAAATGTAATGACAAAGAAAAGACAAAGTGTTTAGAAAAAAAATTGTTTCAGATAATTTGGTCAAGAAATGTTTTTAACATACCTGAACGTCAAAAACACAAAATTACGAACAGAGCTGAAAATCGTTATTTGAATTTTTTGGCAAATAAGATAATAAGCTGGATCCATTTTCCTTCTTTCTCTCCTCTCTCTCTCTCTCTCTCCCATACCACATCATACATACACACACACACACACATACATACATATATATACAGAGAGAGGAGAGAAATAGAAAAAAAGTCGAAGAGAAATAGTGTACTGAAAAGAAAATGAAAGAGAGAAAAAGAGAGAGAGAGAAAGAGAGAGAAAAAAGAGAAAGAGGAAGAAAAAGAATGAGAGAGAGAGAGCAAGAGGAAGAGAAAGAAAGAGAGAGAAAGAGAAAGAAAGAGAAAGAAAGAGAGAGAAAGAGAAAGAAAATGAGAGAAAGAGAGAGAAAGAGAGGAAGAAAGAGAGAGAAAGAGAGAGAGAGAGAAAAAGAGAGAAAGAGAAAGAAAGAGAAAGAAAGAGAGAGAACGAGAGAGAAAGAGAAAGAAACAATGTAAGAAAGAGAAAGACAAAACAATATTAGCCCCCTATAACTTCACGAGACTGTATAAAACAACTTTGAAAGAACACTGTACAAACCATTCGAACAAGAGGCAGATCGCGGAGCAGGCATGGAAAGAGATTAGAGACACAGGAGTAGTGAGACAGATGAAGACATGGACGCGAGAGAAGAACACTCTAACAACTGGGTCAAACCCTAATACTGCCTCTTTAGTTTCCTTTTTTGTTTCCCCTATTTGTTCCTACAACACAACGAGCACGTGCATTCATGGCGACCGGCGCGTGGATGACTACCAGTGTCAATACCAGCCCCGCCGACCCTTGCCTCCCTGCCCACCGGTCACATCTGTCCGGTCTCCGGCCTCCCTATTCATCGGGCCACCTTCCCCACACGCTCTGTCTTCATCCTATCTGGCCCAATTAAGTTCATTAGATCGAGCGTGGCCCTCTCTATGGCTGGCCTCTTTTTCTACATTAGGATCCCAATTAATAATCGAAGGTCCTTATGTAAATATTCAAAGGATACTGGACAGCTTCATGGATATAATGTACGTGTTAGGGCGGCCTTGGTTTGCGCAAGGGAGATGAGATGTTCGTGAGATAGTGAGCTCAACTACTAAACTAAAGATTCCGGTTCAAATCTTATTTTACATGATTGTAGCTTTTTTTTTTTTTAGAAATTGAGGCTAACGTTAAGTTTTCTCTGTATGTACACCATTGAAATATTTTTGGATTTGACTTTATAGTAAAACTAATCAATCCATGAAAAGGTAAAAGGTCAAATCATCTACTAAATATAGTTTTACAATATTATTTCTTAAAGTACTTTTAAAATAAAGTGAGAGTTAGTGCGGGTTCAAAAAGGATTTGGGTAGATGGGGGGATTGCCAAAGATTTTCAGCAGAGAATCCCGCCGACGCCTCGAGTCAGAGAATCTAAGTTTGAAACCAATACAACAGTTATTTCGCGTATGTGGGGGTGGGGTGGGGGGTGGGGACTTTGTATTTGTATTTCGGATCTGATAATGTTGAACTGAAGGAGTCGGAAGAGGAGGAAAAAGTACACCGGAAGTGCATCGATACGTTGATATCTGGGTTGAAACTTACACCACCGTCTAGTGTTTTGTGCCTAGTTGGCATGTTTTCTGTATAGAAAAAAAAACAACTTAAAAACTAGTTTTTTATTTCCTTTCATTCGACGTCCAAGACTTTCTCATAGCATGGGGGAATTCTCATTAATGGAGGGACATCTATAAATAGCTAGCTTTTTGGTGTATCTGGTGTACTTAAATCAGAATTGTTAAAAAACCACATGGTATTTTGATCTCTTAGTGCAGTGGTTCTCAACCTTTTTAGCTCCGCGACTCCCTAATACAATTTTTCAGTTGGCGGCGACCCCGATCCATAAAATTTCGTTGATAAATGCCTAGGTGAATGTGATTGAGCTAATGTTATGAACTAGTTCTCCAAATGTAGATCACTGATTGTTAATTCCATTATTAGAGACAGAACATAGCAAGAGCTTTAGTTAGTGTCACATACATTTACGCTTCAATAACAAAAACACAAGGTTACAAAGACAGCTTGTGAGGACACACAAACTTAAAATCGGCCCGCGAAGTGGTCCACCTAGAGACAGACGGACAAGGTCTAGACATTGGTAGAGGATAGAACATAAAAGGCTGTAAAAAATGTATTTAAAACAAGATTACAAAGACAGTTTGTGTGGAAACACAAACTCAAAATCGGCCCCCGAAGTGCTCCACCCAGGCAGGCTTCAATATTTTCAGAAAGAACATCCAAATGAAATTATATCAAAGACAAATGAGAGATAAGAATGAGAGAAAGAAGGTTGACAGATCTTGTGTAGTGCCCCAACGGTACAGCAGATCAAAGGATAGGTGCAAGTGAATGAAAAGTTAGATGTGAAATTGGCGTAACTAGTTACCCTTTCAGACCTTGTGGTCTATAGGGCAGATGATGTAAAGTTCATCTGTTTTTGTGGCCTACGGTTTACGAGGGTGTCATGTAGCCAGAACAACGACCAACCGCCTTTACTTTTCCCCAACTAATATCAGGTACTCATTGGAGCTGGGTGGACTCAGAGGCGCCAAAGGATTCCGAAGTTAAAAATCCAGTCTTCACCACGATTCGAACCCGGTGCCCCCGGTTCGGAAGCCAAGCGATTTACCGCTCAGCTACCGCACCTCTCCAGGCCTAACTGAAGTCTTATAATTGATGTAATTGTTTTGAAAAGGCTCAATCTCTTATTTGAATGCTCAATAAAAAAATGAAAAAAGAATTCGCAATAAAAATTTATTCACAAAAATGATGTTTACAAGATTACTATTGGTTTTAATCTAGGTCTAACTTATAATGCATACTAATTAGCTATTTGTCTTTAAAAAACTGCTTGTATAACTGATTTTTAAAAATGAGATTTTTCTCTTGTAGAAAAAAAAAGTAGCCTTTGCATCAGAACTTTGAATCTGTAATTTAGATTCAGATTGTTGTCAAGTGTATAGCTTAATGAGGATGTGTGAAAACTGCGCGGTAAAAAATAGTGCTTTTTTAAAACTTTCAATAGAAACAAAGTTCATATCGAAATTCTTTTTTAAAAATAATATTTGAACCAATATTCTATTCAATGAGTTAGTTAATTAATGGAATATATTTTATAATGATCCATTGATACTTTTACCATTTTGACCTTAGATGCAAATGTTTTGTACCAATTCGCGAATCTATGAATGAAGTTGTTTTATTAATGAAAAAGCTTGTGAACTTTTTAACAAGACCGACTTCCCTGAAGTTTTTTAATTTGAAAAATCTGCTTGCATATATAATTTTAAAAATTAGATGGTTCACTTTTGGAAAAGAAAAAAGTAGCCGTTGCATCAGAACTTTGAATCATCTAAAATATCATGATGTCTGATTTTCATTTTCTCTTCTAGTTTCTGAGATCTAAACGGGACGGATGGACAGACGGACAGAAAGGCCACACAAAACTAATAGCGTCGGGGGCCGCTAAAAAGTATATATTTATTTACTTTTTCATTGCGTGTTTATGATAGTCATATTGCATAAATAAATGACAATTAAAAAATATATTGCTAAGCTTGGAAAACGTACAGTATTTGACACAGTCAACTTAACGCTATAATATTGTTGCCATAGCGTTTCGAAATAGGCCAAAGTTATTACGAAGGTAGAGCTTGTTTTTATTTCACTAAATTAAGAATTCACAACTCTGCATGAAAACGAGCAGGCAGAAATACCTTGATACGTAAAGATATGTTGTTGGAAATGGAAGAGGATGTCGTGAAAAAATCTCAACTAGAACAGAATAACTGCAAACAATTGATCCAGAATTCTATAACTGACATTCAACAGAAATCATATTTAGCTGCCTTGCTATTGATGTAATGCTTGTGCAGTATGTATGAGGCCGAACAAACCTCCGAGCTGTGCCGATATGGACATCCAGTATTTTAGTTTTGAAGACTGATAGAGTCATGAAATAGAGGCAGATGGCAAGTAGCATAATTAAAACATAGCAGCCCTTGAAACATTTTATTTGGTGGCTCTCGAATTGCTAGGGCTATGAAACCTCTCACCATTACCAAGAGTTAATATTGCCAGGGGCTCGAGTTATGATTGGAGCTCAATTCTGAACTTAAGTTTGTGCAATCTCATTATCTACCGACACTGCACACAGAAAAAAAATTTGGCCTCTCTGTCGATATTATCAATAAGGTAATTCAGGAAATATAATATCTTATCCATTTGATTGGTCCAGATCTAGATTGATGAATCCACAGACATAGTACATTGTTCACATTTACTGGTTTTCTTGAGATATATACATAATAGCGATTATAATTAGTTTCTATGCAAACTTTTTGAAATGACTTCTGCAGCACGTGATGTAATTGACAAAGTTAGTTAATATTTGGAAAATTAAAAGACATCTTGGAAAAATGTATATGGTGTCTGCACAGATGCTGCTGGATTTTAATGTCTAGTACAGAAAGAGTCCCAATAAGAATGCATGGTAACTCACTGTATGATTCATCGATATATATATTAGCAACAATGATGTCGCCATTTGTCCCTCCAACTTTGTAGTTTATTTTATTGATGTTTGTTAATCGTTTCATAATTTGTGCAGTAATAATGTCATCTAAGTGATGTCCCTTACCTCCAGTGCTAGAAATGTCTATGTAGACCAAGCCTCTGCTACAACTAGGTAGGTGGGGGGGTGGGGGGGAGGACACATTCAAAACGAAAAGAAAAAAACTTCCGATGTAAAATATAAAAAAAAATTCCGACGGTCTTAGGCGACCCCTGGCAAATGGTCATTCGACCCCCATTGGGTCGCGACCCACAGGTTAGTATATGATGCATCTAGTATTGTTAAATACAGAATGCAATTTCCTCTTGTGTCAAAAAGAATGTGTTTGTTTCTTGGTTGGCAACAATTCACTTCCATCGACATTCTTGAAGTTTGTTCTTTGAAAACCTTTAGTAATCGTTTTGTTTTTTCTTTTCATTTTGTAAAAAATGTTTCATTTAAATTTGCTTTGAATTTACCCACATCGCGTTCTCTCTCTCTTTTTTTTAAAAATGTAAACGAGATCTTAAAAATGAAAATGTAAGCTAAGAGCAGATTACTGTGATTAAGTTAATTATGATACCCCCCCCCCCCGACCACACTCACGTCTGCTAATAGCACTCTGAAGAAGCCATTTAAAATGTAGGCTTATTTTTACCAAAAAAATATGGAACAGTTTTGTTCATACAGCGATTGCATAGATTTACGCTATACACATAAAAGTTATTTAGAAACAAAAATATTTATCATAAATATCGAGAGCCTAAATTTGGTGGTAGAGGCTACTCCACTCCAGTTCCGGTGATGACACTAGGACTACGTGGCTATCTAGATCCATTTTATTTAGTATTAGACTAGAAGATGTGCATTTTAGGTTATAAATATATTTTAGAAACATGCACTTTGAATAAACGAACATTTATTCTAATTTATAAATTCTTAAGTAATTTAAAAAAAAAAAAACTTTATCACAAATAATAATAATAATAATAAAATGAATAAACCAAAAATAGGCCTTTTAATGCTGCCTATCAGATATTAAAATTTTTAGTGCTTAAACTTGGCGGTCAAGTTATTTTATAGGTCAGTGCGACTCTATAGGTCAGTGCGATTCTATTTGTTGGTACAAATTAAATACGGTATTACATAACTAAAATATATACAAAGGAAGTGCTAGATCTATGCGTACACAGGAAGTGCTAGATCTATGCGTACACAGGAAGAGCTACATATATATGCGTACACAGGAAGAGCTACATATATTGCGTACACAGTAGGGGCTAGATCTATGCGTACACAGGAAGTGCTAGATCCAGGGCCGCCTCTACCTATTGTGCAATGTGTGCATTGCACGCAGGCGGCCGACTTTAGGGGCGGCCAAATCATTATTCGCATGTTACTTTTTAAAAAAATTAGTTAAATTTTAAAACATTACTTAAATATTTTATATAAATTCTAATTATTCCATTATCCTTTGAAAATATAAACGATATTCGTACATAAGAAATTATTTAAAAGCTAAAAAAAAATAGAGCAGCATACGAGGGAAGCCCAGTGTGTTTTTTTTTTCACCTACTCATTTCTGGCCTTGAGTCTTCGCGAGTTGTTTGTAATATTTGTTTTGAGTCGAATAACCCACACTGTAAATAGATCTATTACCGGTAATTAAAAAGTCAATTATAAAAAACATTTTAAATGGAAGGGGGCGCTAGCTCCTTTCATTTTGAGAGGGAAGGGCGCAACGTCATGACAAAAGATTTGTTATGAAGTGGGTGTTTTACATAGGCAGCAGTGACAAGATTGCTGATTATGCAGTGACAATGACGAAATTATCGTACCTAGTGCAAATGTGAGACGATCTTAAGACATGAAAGAGTAAAGACTTTATTATTTTGATCTAGATTTTGTTTAAAGATCAGTTTATTTCATGACAATTAGATCTATATTTCATCTCAAGTTAAATCGTGAATACTAAGTTCTATTGAGTCTTTGTTCACAAAAAAAGTTTGTTCACGTGACTTAAAGTGTATTGATTCAAACGTATAAAACGCCTACATCGGTTTAGTTGTACTAGCTGCTGGAGCTACAACCCAACAACCGACCAACAACACTTGGGCGTGTGGGCGGCCAAAAAAATGTTCTCGAGAAATTGTATATAGATCCTGATCATTAACACTTACACTGTTCATTGTGATATATACCTGCTGCAGTTTATCATTTCTAATCGTCGCAAATACAGGAGCAGAAGTGAGTAGTCAGAATGAGGTCAGTTTTGAATGTTGTTCACAAAGAATCCAAATGTCAGATTTCTGAAGGCACGTCAATACGACATTGTTCATAGTGCATGATTCCTAGTTTTTACTTGATGGATACAACAATGGTTCCTAGTGCATGCTTCCTAGTTGTACTGGAGGGATACAACAATGGTTCCTAGTGCAGGATTCCTAGTTGTACTGGAGGGATACAACAATGGTTCCTAGTGCAGGATTCCTAGTTGTACTGGAGGGATACAACAATGGTTCCTAGTGCAGGATTCCTAGTTGTACTGGAGGGATACAACAATGGTTCCTAGTGCAGGATTCCTAGTTGTACTGGAGGGATACAACAATGGTTCCTAGTGCAGGATTCCTAGTTGTACTGGAGGGATACAACAATGGTTCCTAGTGCATGTCCTAGTTGTACTGGAGGATACAACAATGGTTCTAGTGCAGGATTCCTAGTTGTACTGGAGATACAACAATGGTTCCTAGTGCAGTTCCTAGTTGTACTGGAGGGATACAACAATGGTTCCTAGTGCATGCTTCCTAGTTGTACTGGAGGGATACAACAATGGTTCCTAGTGCAGGATTCCTAGTTGTACTGGAGGGATACAACAATGGTTCCTAGTGCAGGATTCCTAGTTGTACTGGAGGGATACAACAATGGTTCCTAGTGCAGGATTCCTAGTTGTACTGGAGGGATACAACAATGGTTCCTAGTGCAGGATTCCTAGTTGTACTGGAGGGATACAACAATGGTTCCTAGTGCAGGATTCCTAGTTGTACTGGAGGGATACAACAATGGTTCCTAGTGCATGCTTCCTAGTTGTACTGGAGGTATACAACAATGGTTACTAGTGCAGGATTCCTAGTTGTACTGGAGGGATACAACAATGGTTCCTAGTGCAGGATTCCTAGTTGTACTGGAGGGATACAACAATGGTTCCTAGTGCATGCTTCCTAGTTGTACTGGAGGTATACAACAATGGTTAATTCCTAGTTGTACTGGAGGGATACAACAATGGTTCCTAGTGCAGGATTCCTAGTTGTACTGGAGGGATACAACAATGGTTCCTAGTGCAGGATTCCTAGTTGTACTGGAGGGATACAACAATGGTGCTTATATGCAAGGAAAAAATGAAACGGTCTACAAAAATATATTTAAAGCAAAGGTCACACTTTGTAACAGTGTCCAACTCAGTATTATTTTAAATTTTGCACGCAGGCGGCCACAACCCACGCAGCGGCCCTGGCTAGATCTATGCATACATTGGAAATGTGGCACAATATTTTCGACATGAAGACAGAGCTAGAATGTGGCACAATATTCTCGACATGAAGACAGAGCTAGAATGTGGCAATATTCTCGACATGAAGACAGAGCTAGAATGTGGCAATATTCCACACATGAAGACAGAGCTAGAATGTGGCACAATATTCTCGACATGAAGACAGAGCTAGAATGTGGCACAATATTCTCGACATGAAGACAGAGCTAGAATGTGGCACAATATTCTCGACATGAAGACAGAGCTAGAATGTGGCACAATATTCTCGACATGAAGACAGAGCTAGAATGTGGCAATATTCTCGACATGAAGACAGAGCTAAAATGTGGCAATATTCTCGACATGAAGACAGAGCTAGAATGTGGCAATATTCTCGACATGAAGACAGAGCTAGAATGTGGCAATATTATCGACATGAAGACAGAGCTAGAATGTGGCAATATTATCGACATGAAGACAGATTTGTTCTCTCCTATAGTCCATCTTAAACTATTGTATGTATATATATATATATATATATATATATATATATATATATATATATATATATATATATATATATATATATATATATATACACACACAGACACACAGACACACACAGACACACACATACACACGCGCGCGCGCGCTCACCCAAACAATACAATCTACTTTTAGAAAAAGTAACTATATCAATACTTAACAAGAAGCGACACTAAATAATGCTATGTTCGACTTTTGTGACAATGTTGTTATTGCCACTCTAGAAATGAAGAAGATTAAATTGACTGTTTAGGAATGAATGTGTTAATCACCATTCTTACAATCAAAATCTACAAGATACAACAAGAGAAGGGATAAAACAGTGCACCAGTATGTCAATAGAAATATATCTTCGAGCTCACTGACTTTCCTTCAAAACAATTCTATCATTCTTGTTGCCCATAGCCCTACTAGTCAAAAGGAACACAAAACACAATGTGAGAACCACTCTTGGCTTGTAGACACAAAACGATGTACACTTGCGCGTGGGAATGTATGGCTGATTTTCATACATGGCGGAAGAACTATAATTAGGTAGCTTTTTGTGTGTGTATCCGGTGTACAAAATAAAAGGAAGTGTGTGTGTGTTTGAAAAAGTTTCAAAGAATGTATATGTGTGTTTTAAGCGTGTGTGTGTGCGCGCGCGAATGTGTGTTTAAAATAGGGTATGTGTGTGTATACCGATGAGAGAAAATTGAGCCAGATTTTATAATTGGTCGAAGTCAAATAAGTTATTGACAGACGTGCCTGGTAGGATCAGACACAAGGCAGAAGTGACCTCCAAGAACCAAAGTTTTATTGTTTGGATCAGATCTGAGAGTACTAGAGGTAACGAAACTGGCCGTGCACTCACAAAGAAACAAAAGTACTAGTACAAAAATAGGAGGAGTGGAGGATATAATAAAACATTGGAATTTTAATAGAAATATTTTTGTTTCAATAGAGGTGTTTGCTTGGTGTTGGGCCTTTTATTTATGTGTAGATGTTCACCGCAACTCTGTTTCCCAATGTCGGCGCGCCACTAGGCCATGAACGTGCAGAAGATGAGTAGTTCATAATTCAGCGTGAGCTTCACAATTATGTACATATCTGTTCGTTGTTCTACAACAAGAGAAAGGGGGGGGGGAAGGGTTCTTAAATCAGTGGAGACCAGAGCGTATGGTAGCGAAATAGATAGGTTACAAATACACGCACTCAATCGGTAACAAAAGAAATAAACAGTACATCAAAACGCTAAACTTCTGCTTCAGGAAAGTGACAAGGTCACACAAGGTCACAAAAGGTCAGTTTCAAATAAAAACCTTGTAAAGATATAAATGTAACTGCACATTTTTTACGGTCCATAGTAATGCACCCAAAAAAGAACACTGGACGTCTATAGATGGAGTTCCTACAGATGCATGGGATTGCTTCCCTTCAGTTAGTTCCACGGCTCTCGAACTGGGCAAACAGCGCCATTGAGGAGCTCACTGGACGCCATCCAATTGTAAGTGCACACTGCACTGCTGTTTGAAGTGCTACAATCTTAAATATATGGACAAAATGATGGCTAAGGAATCAAGTCTTTGCATGGAAAATTCAATTAGGTTGCTTCTGATTCAGGTTGGTTTGCAGTTTGGGGCAGAAGGCTGCGCTTGATTAAGTCCTAGTTTAGATTATATAAAATGCGATTGTAGTTTGCTTTAGATTTTTTATCGAAAGGGGAGTTTTATCGTCAAAATAATCTTTTTAAAAAAAAAGGGGGGGGGTGTTAATTCAAAACCATCTGAAGGTTTATTTTCTAACTCACACCCTCTCCCGGCTACGATCATAGACTTTTGAGATATGTAGTTTTTTTATTTTTTATTTCTGGTGTACAACAGTCTGCTATACATAGCTTTCTGGAAGGCGCATTTAAACTCAAAATGAATGTATTTTATAAAGTTTTCAGAGTTGTGAATTGCAATTTGATCTTTCAAATATTATTGTTTTATCTTTCAGTTTGGAGTGCCTCTACGTGTAGATTTTATGCAAAACTTCTATAATCCTACACTTGTTCTATTTTATTTTTTTTTGTTGAGGATTCCAACAGTTTTAAGAAAAAGAAATCCCACACAGTTCTAAATTTGTGATATTCTGCACTGTTCAATGGTTGAGAGATCCAACACCTTCAAAAAGATGAGAAATCTGACACATTCAAAAGGTTGAGAAATCCATCACAGTTCTTAACTCGTAATCGTAATGATTGTAAATTATACAATGTTATAAAATATGTTACATATGTCTTAAATACATTGTGCTCTAAATAAACTAAATTGCCTACTTTAAGTACAATATCTTCTAAATATTTTATGTTCTAAATATACTTTAAAAAATTATATTCTACAACTACTTAATACTTTATGCTCTAGTGTTCCTTTATCAAGTCAATGAAAGTCAAGGGAATCAGGCATAGTTTGGAATTGGTAAGTGTATGTGTGTGTGTGTTTGATAGCAAGCTCGATGATAAAGCGAGTGGTGCTTGAAAAGGGTTGTGAAATTTTGAATTCAGTGATTAATCGGGATCAAATTACCCAGAAAGATATGTTTAAAAAGCTGTCCCATTATAGGTTTCATTTAGCAACAAATATCAGACCTAGGGGTAACTGTTTATTAACTTGAACAGCCAGACGATAGAGGCAATTTGATTCTGACAGAGAACTGACAGTGTGCCAGTCAAACTTAAACCAAACTGTCGCTCATTAATCCGTAATGAGAATAGGTCATTCATACGCCGGGTCACAAGGTGGAAAGAGCAAGGCTTGACCACACAGACCGAAGGATAATTTTCCGGACATTTGGCATTGATAGAAAACAGGCCACCCCCCCACGCCTTCGAGTGGCCTGCCTGAGATGTAACGGGAGAAGGGAGTTCTTAAGGTCGAAGGGGCGTCGCTACGACTGAGTCTTTTGATTGAGGGGTGCCAAAACAAAGTTGGCTATAATTACTGTGGTCAAGGTTTTGCTTTAGTCCGTTTTGGCTATTTAAGTACAGTGACCGAGGCTACTTGGAGATCTTTGCTTTTTAGACTCGCGTGCAGAACTGAGGGAGATTGTTTGGGCAGATATTTAGAGTCACTGGTCTGTGGCTGGTCACAGTTTTGTAACCGGATCCTGGAGACATGTTAGTAAACTGATTAGAGAATGGAAGATGAGGATACAGCCCTCCAAATGCTCATCTACATCCTCCGCTACATGTTCTATTACACTTACAAGAAAGGAAAACTACTCCTAAAGGGAAGTAGACTTTTTGAGATTCAATAACAAGAATGTCTGGCGCCAAGGTACAGGCGAAATAAAGTTATGTGATCTTTAACAGGGTGATATTTAACAGGGGCTAGATATTCAATTATGAAAAAACAACCAACCAAACAAACTCAGAGGCAAATATTCCATTGTTTAAAAACAAAGTAGAGAATATAAAGACCAATCAGGCCTGCAGATATTAAGAAAACAAAAACCCGTCTGAAAGATTGTGCACGGCTGGAAGACAAAACTTAATTAAGACGGTCGAAGAAAAAACGAACCAGTTTTATCAATTAGACAATAACAATGAGGGTCTGTGTCACAGAAACTCCTAGGCGGCTCCTAAGGGTCCGTTATTTGGTAAGCATTGTAGGTCCAAGGGTAGATCTTTAAGTTTTCAAGCCAAGACAAAATGAAGGGTGAAGTCGTACCAAATCGTATGCAAGACTCCTAAAAATAGAACAATAGAGCAGATTTCGACGACCGAAAAAAAAAATAGTTGGGGGGGAGGGGGGGGGAGGAGAAAGACAAAATGTAAGTGACATAACTCTTCCCCTTCAACTTGTTCTTCTCTAGATTGTTTTTACAGCTACCCCTCCCTCTCTTTTCTTTTCATTTTGTTACTCGAAGTTTTGTGCGGAACAATGCGACGCCATCAGTTGGGTTATTCCACTTACACGAATGGGCGTGACAGGCAAAAGGGGGTGGGGTGGGGGAGGTGCATTTCGGGATTGTATCAGCATGGAAAAGCAGTGGAGATAAACCAATAAAACACACACACACACATGTGCTCACATACAACAAAAACAAAGACGAAATACAGAGTCGGCATCGCACGTGCTAATCCTGGAGTGGGTGTCTGGTTGGTGTACTATCTCAGCGGCGGCGTCACTCACCTTGACTCAGGTGAGAAAGATAATACCCCCCGTGCCGATAACAAAACTACTTAAGTCGAAGGTAACAGACAATAAACCCATTACTCCCTTGGTCCTGTAGAAATGCCTCCACAGATACTTAGTATAGATCTAACTAAGTCTAATGTCATTGCTAAAGGGGCAAGGGAGGGTTCATTAGAACAAACCACGCGATGTTATGGTAACAAAAGATTATTTCTCTATTTTTTTTAATCTACTTTTTCGGATAAAAGTGTGACGTAATGGCGCTAGAATGATTAAACGAAAGTTACAAGTCTTGGGATCAAAACTAGGTCACAACTTTTGTCATTGTGTTGAAGGTTCGAACATGTGATTGTGTGTGTGTGTGTGTGTGTGTTTCTAAACTCAGAATGGCGTCTAAGAAAAATCGAAACGTATATGGCCAGTAAGAACCCTGTAGGGCAGTGGCTCCCAAACATTGAACTTGACGAACACTTTGCTTTTTTTATTTTTAGAGGGATTAATTATTCCATTTGTACGTGGTAGACCTACCGAGGCCTCGCAGTTTGGGAAACACTGCTGTAGGGCTAACGAATCCAAGAGGGATTGCTCACATTGCCTTCTGACACCCACGCCTCAAGGGAAGTTCCGGCTTCCCCATAGACTTTTCTGGCATACGCCGGAATCCCTTTACTAAACGGTTAACGACAATTGGGCTCGTCACCTCCAGACGCATTTTTTTTTCCCTTTCATCTGTGAAGTCATTTAGACCGAATGGAAGATAAATTCAGGCTTCAAAGAGCCACATCACGTGATAGTCCAGGAACTTTTGTTTGTTTCTATCCCTACTAGACTCTCTACAAGGAAGTCATGTGCAGTGACTTCCCTGGTGTACCTTGGCTTAATGCACTTTCAACAAAGGAAATAGAAAAGATTTTGTGTATAAGATTATTAGGCAGTGTAATAAGATTAACAAAATTATCAGAGAGAGAGAAAAATAGTGTGTGTATGAGAGAGAGAGAGAGAGAGAGAGAGAAAGAGAGAGAAAGAGTAGGAAAGAGAAAGAAAGAGCGAGACATAGAAAGAAAAAGAGAGAGCAGTGAATTAACTGAAATGAATAGAGAATAGAAAATCAGATAAGCGCTACTTTAAAAGACAGAATTTGATCGCAAAGATAAGTGCGTGCTTTGCGGGTGTGTGGTTGTGTGTGTGGTTGTGCGTGTCTGCGTGTTTTCCAATCTATATCATTTTCACTGTTTGCCAAATAGAACGCAGTGGATTCAAGGGATAAAGAGTGGATGGGTTGAAGGGGGTGGGGGTGGAGGGTAGGTGGCTCAACAAATCAAAGTACTGTCTTATCTCAGCAGGGGTTGAACACAAGACATTTCTGTCCTGGTGCAGACTAAATCGCGCCCGCATACACATACACGCTGTCTTTTATACCTCTTTCTATCTCATTTATCTCAGACCTTTAACCGAAGTCTTCATCTGGCAAGAGAGAATGGGAGGAGGGGGGGGGAGGCGGTACTATTGCTGAAAAAGGGAAACAAAAATAAGGAAGGGGGGGGGGCTCAAGTAAGACGGAGCTGAGAACTAAACAAATTTTTCGTGTTTGGGGAAAAAAGTTAAGAAAGTTGTGTGTGTGTATGGGGGGAAGGAGGTCACGTGTTCGATGGTTTACCCAGAATACACTCCTCTGTCCGGTAAAATAAAAACATGGACATTAACCTACATTTACTATTCAATGTAACAAATCTGTTAGCATATCTGGAAACAAACATGAAGTGAAACATTCAAACTTTCCACTGATTTGTTCAGTTTCTATCTTAGTGTTGAAATCTTGCCGGAGTAAATGTTTGGATAGCTAGCAAAAAAAAAAAAAAAATTCCAGCAAAAGGCCAAAACTGAATCGAATTGTGGCAGCACTCAATATTTTAGGAACATTATAGACAAATGCTGGATGGAGTCAGTGATGTTCTCCATCGGGATTGGAACTCGGAACCTTTGAGTCTATAGTGCACAAGCGCTATCGATTTTATAAACTGAACGCTATAGAAAGGGGGAGGGTGGGGTGACAATGAGGTAAAAAAGAGGAAACAATCTTGTACAACGTTTCGTTTTGTTTTGCATGACACTTCAAATAGAAGTCAAAGTTTCCCTCTCAGACCTTGCGATCTAAAGGGCAGATGATGTTAAGGTCATTTGTTTCTTTGGCCAATGGTTAACGAGCAGGGTGTTATGTGGCCAGCACTTTACTTTCCCCAACTTAAGTCAGGTACCCATTAGATTTGGGTGGACAAAGGGGCGAACTAAAAATCCTTGAATTCAAAATCACAGTCATCACCGAGATTCGAACCCAGGATCCCAGGTTCGGAAGCCAAGCGCTAACCATTCACTTCAAATATAAACAGTTCTTTATATACAACATGTATATTAGATGTCAAATAAATTAAATCTATCTATGTATCAGTCTATCTATCTATCTATCTATCTATCTATCTATCTATCTATCTATCTATCTATCTATCTATCTATCTATCTATCTATCTATCTATCTATCTATCTATCTATCTATCTATCTATCTATCTATCTATCTATCTATCGATATAGATATTAGAATGGTTTTAAAAGTAGTGTTCCTTAACAGTCGGCGAAAAAAAAAAGAATAGGCCTTTCTCTTGATAGCTAGTAGGTCTGGGGGAGCACTGTAAGCTTGCCCAGTAGGGTCCGGGGCGAAGCCCCGACGCCAAAAGCGCTTTTTGCATTCATCACTGCAGAACCGCACTCTCCTGGCATCTACAGCTCATTATTCATCCTATTAAAAAAAGGATCATTTGAATAATGTTTTACTTGAAAAATATTCTAATATGAATTTATAAGCCCTTACTACATTGAAAATACAACTGCTTTTACATATTTAGATTAAGACTTTGAGGATTGCCGCCGTAAAAAAATATATTCGAAAAATTATATTTAAAAAAAAGCTCATTTGTAAGTGATACATTTTGTTCAAAAGGCATGTTTGTAACTTTGGTTTGTTACAGAACTATAATTCAAAGCTCTAACAAAATATTTCGGAAGTGGGACTAGAAATAAAGTGAACCAATTAGATTCTGCTCTAAATTTTTTGCATTTTTAGGATACTGGGATATATTGTGAGTTATAGTCCTTGCTTTTTTTTTTATAGAACTGAAAACTGTCAGTATAACTAAAGGTTGGAAGAAGGTGACTAGGAAAATAATATTTGAGTTAAGAACTCATCTCAATTGTTACTTTTAAAATGAAAGATTTCGTATGAAATCTAAATTTTCCAAAACAAAGTCTTTCTTAAAATAACTAAGATAAATTCGTATGCAATTACATAAACTCTCTCGCCACATTTGACTATTCTGTTTTAAAAGGTCATCTTTTCGTCTTGAAAGGGGAGAGGGCGGTAGAGTGAAAACGTTTATCCTCGCTCCTTTTATAATTTCTGCTAATGATTGCATTTGGCATTAAAGAATAGCGGGTCGGCGACTCGATAAAAGAATTTAATTTATAGCGTATATAAATTATATTAGTGACAATTTTTTCTTAAATTTTGTAATTTCTTAACTAAAATACAAAAAAAAAAAGAACAAGTATTTGTTTGTCTGATGGGCGGAAGGCGATTGCATGTATCGCCTCTCCCACCTGGTACAACCCTTTTTCATTTTATATTTACTAATGATAACATTTGAGATCAGAGTGTGTGTGCGACATAATATAAAAATGGGTTAAAACATCAATATGTAGCTAATATTATATAGATATTCAACTAATTTTGTTCAAAAACTATGATTTCTCCATTAAAATATGACCCCCCCCCCCCAATTAAGAGGGCTAGAGTGGGGAGAGCAGCAGAAGTAATCCCCCCCCCCCCACCTCACCAGAAGTGTAGCGACATAATATAAAAATTATATTGTAATTCAACGCCGTAGAGGCGTAGACGTTGATTTCAATGACGATAAGGCGTGTGTTTAGTTTCACTTGGGGGTTAGAGAGAGAAAGAGAGAGAGAGAAAAAATAGTAATTATGATTACATGTCAATCAATACGTGATCAATACAAAATCAGGTCATTGAAAAATTGCGCCATGTGAGACGTAAATTAAATACAAACTTTGAGTTAGCTCCCGGGGAAGGGGGGGGGCAGGGATTTGTTTTTTTCTACACCATAATTTTACCTTAAGAACCAACATTTTCATTTGACCTCTCGCACAAATTAGACCAACATTTTCATTTGACCTCTTACACAAATTAGACCAACATTTTCATTTGACCTCTTACACAAATTAGACCAACATTTTCATTTGACCTCTGACACAAATTAGACCAACATTTTCATTTGACCTCTTACACAAATTAGACCAACATTTTCATTTGACATTTACACAAATTAGATCAACATTTTCATTTGACCTCTCGCACAAATTAGACCAACATTTTCATTTGACCTCTTACACAAATTAGACCAACATTTTCTTTTGACCTCTTACACAAATTAGAACCAACATTTCATTTGACCTCTTACACAAATGAGACCAACAATTTCTGTTGACCTCTTACACAAATTAGACCAATAATTTCTTGTGACCTCTTGCACAAATTAGACCAACATTTTCATTTGACCTTTACACAAATTAGACCAACATTTTCATTTGACCTCTTACACAAATTAGACCAACATTTTCATTTGACCTCTTGCATAAATTAAACCAACATTTTCATTTGACCTCTTGCACAAATTAGACCAACATTTTCATTTGACCTCTTGCACAAATTAGATTAACATTTTCATTTGACCTCTCGCACAAATTAGACAAACATTTTCATTTGACCTCTTACACAAATTAGACCAACATTTTAATTTGACCTCTTACACAAATTAGACCAACATTTTCATTGACCTCTTACACAAATTAGACCAACAATTTCTTGTGACCTCTTGCACAAATTAGACCAACATTTTCATTTGACCTCTTACACAAATTAGACCAACATTTTCTTTTGACCTCTTACACAAATTAGAACCAACATTTCATTTGACCTCTTACACAAATGAGACCAACAATTTCTGTTGACCTCTTACACAAATTAGACCAATAATTTCTTGTGACCTCTTGCACAAATTAGACCAACATTTTCATTTGACCTCTTACACAAATTAGATCAACATTTTCATTTGACCTCTTACACAAATTACACCAACATTTTCATTTGACCTCTTGCATAAATTAGACAAACATTTTCATTTGACCTCTTGCACAAATTAGACCAACATTTTCATTTGACCTCTCGCACAAATTAGATCAACATTTTCATTTGACCTCTTACACAAATTAGATCAACATTTTCATTTGACCTCTTACACAAATTAGACCAATAATTTCTTGTGACCTCTTGCACAAATTAGACCAACATTTTCATTTGACCTTTACACAAATTAGACCAACATTTTCATTTGACCTCTTACACAAATTAGACCAACATTTTCATTTGACCTCTTGCATAAATTAAACCAACATTTTCATTTGACCTCTTGCACAAATTAGACCAACATTTTCATTTGACCTCTTACACAAATTAGATTAACATTTTCATTTGACCTCTCGCACAAATTAGACAAACATTTTCATTTGACCTCTTACACAAATTAGACCAACATTTTAATTTGACCTCTTACACAAATTAGATTAACATTTTCATTTGACCTCTCGCACAAATTAGACAAACATTTTCATTTGACCTCTTACACAAATTAGACCAACATTTTAATTTGACCTCTTACACAAATTAGACCAACATTTTCATTTGACCTCTTACACAAATTAGAACCAACATTTTCATTTGACCTCTTACAAAAATTAGACCAACATTTTCATTGACCTCTTACACAAATTAGACCAACATTTTCTTTTGACCTCTAAAACAAATTAGAACCAACATTTCATTTGACCTCTTACACAAATGAGACCAACAATTTCTGTTGACCTCTTACACAAATTAGACCAATAATTTCTTGTGACCTCTTGCACAAATTAGACCAACATTTTCATTTGACCTCTTACACAAATTAGATCAACATTTTCATTTGACCTCTTACACAAATTAGACCAACATTTTCATTTGACCTCTTGCATAAATTAGACAAACATTTTCATTTGACCTCTTGCACAAATTAGACCAACATTTTCATTTGACCTCTTGCACAAATTAGACCAACATTTTCATTTGACCTCTTGCACAAATTAGACAAACATTTTCATTTGACCTCTTACACAAATTAGATCAACATTTTCATTTGACCTCTCGCACAAATTAGACCAACATTTTCATTTGACCTCTTGCACAAATTAGACTAACATTTTCATTTGACCTCTTACACAAATTAGACCAACATTTTTATTTGACCTCTTGCACAAATTAGACCAACATTTTCATTTGACCTCTTACACAAATTAGACCAACATTTTAATTTGACCTCTCGCACAAATTAGACCAACATTTTCATTTGACCTCTTACACAAATTAGAACCAACATTTCATTTGACCTCTTACACAAATGAGACCAACAATTTCTGTTGACCTCTTACACAAATTAGACCAATAATTTCTTGTGACCTCTTGCACAAATTAGACCAACATTTTCATTTGACCTCTTACACAAATTAGATCAACATTTTCATTTGACCTCTCGCACAAATTAGACCAACATTTTCATTTGACCTCTTGCACAAATTAGACCAACATTTTCATTTGACATCTTGCACAAATTAGACTAACATTTTCATTTGACCTCTTACACAAATTAGACCAACATTTTTATTTGACCTCTTGCACAAATTAGACCAACATTTTCATTTGACCTCTTACACAAATTAGACCAACATTTTCATTTGACCTCTTACACAAATTAGACAAACATTTTTACTTCTTGGACAAACCATTTTTGTTCCACCTCTTGGGGCACTGCTATGGTAGTGACGTCAAAGGGAAGTTCTTTTTGTTTCATCCCCAACCTCTGGACCTAGTCTTCAACTTCAGCCGATATTTTCGTGCTAATGAATGAATAGTTCGTCCATCGTGGTTCGACGATGAACACTTTAGTCATCCAGGGGGTTGAGATGTATTATAATAAATCAATGAATTACATTCTACTTTACTCATGTAAATGGTAAAGTTACAGACACCAACTTAGATGTTTCCCGCTTGAATGCAATGAAGGAACGAAATTAAAACATTCGAATACAGTAGATAAACACATTCGAATACAGTAGATAAACGCATTCGAACACAAGAGATAAACACATTCGAATACAGGAGATAAACACATTTGGATACAGAAAATAAACGCATTTAAATAAGGAGATAAACGCATTCGAATATAGGAGATAAACACATTCGAATACAGGAGATAAACGCATTCGAATACAAGAGATAAACGCGTTCGAATAAGAAGATAAACGCATTCGAACACAGGAGATAAACACATTTGAATACAGAAGATAAACACATTCGAATACATTCGAACACAGGAGATAAACACATTTGAATACAGGAGATAAACACATTTGAATACAGAAGATAAACACATCCGAATACAGGAGATATACACATCCGAATACAGGAGATAAACACATTCGAATACAGGAGATAAACACATTCGAATACAGGAGATAAACACATTCGAATACAGGAGATAAACACATCCGAATACAGGAGATAAACACATCCGAATACAGGAGATAAACACATTCGAATACAGGAGATAAACACATTCAAATAAGGAGATGAACACATTCGAATACAGGAGATAAACACATTCGAATACATTCGAATACATGAGATAAACACATCCGAATACAGGAGATAAACACATTCGAATACAGAAGATAAACACATCCGAATACATTCGAATACACGAGATAAACACATTCGAATACAGGAGATAAACACATTCGAATACAGGAGATAAACAACGTCAACAAATATATGCAACAAACTGCATTGGTACAATGAACAAAACGAAAGTTTGTATTTAAAAAATCTGATATGTATGTAAATGTTCTAGCTGCGCTCTGGACACTACCTAACAACTCTACGCTTCTGAAAGTATCTACAATAGTAGCGTAGTTTCTAGATTGCTATTTATAAAGTTAGCAATTATAGTTATAGTTAGAACTTGTTTGTTGTAGTGTAATCATTGAGTCATCATGTCCAAGTTGTTTCGATAAGGTGTAATGGAAATAGAAGTTCAAAAGAAACCAGAACCAGAACGATTCATACATTATGTTGATCAGGGGCGTAGATATGGATTTGAGGGCCCGGGGATTTGACATAATTAGGGGCTCCTGCATTTTGACATTCGACGTCATGACATGAGAAAATGGTGTAATATTTAATGCAAAAACAAATTTCGGACACTCATTTGGGGTACCTCTCAAGAGGGGCAAGGGTGGATTTTCAAATTGGGACCCCCCTCACCCCACCCTAGCTACGCCACTGACGTTGATCAACTAGACCTCACTAATAGAGTCTTCAAATCTTATGAATACCTACATTGCGCTTATTTCACATCACGTGACCAAGCTCAGCGGATATAGAACGGACTTCAGCGGATATGACGCGTACTTTAGCGGACAATTTTAATTGACAGATTTCTAATGACCAAAAACAAAAACAAAGGTCAAAGTTTAAGCAATTGCATTTATTTCAAAGCAAAGAAACAAAACAAAAAAAAAGACAAATATTTTATTGACATTGACATTTCTTTCCTGTACTCTCAGTCTCTCTCTCCTAAAACATGGCAGCTGATGGCCACTGACGCATCATATGCCTCTGACGGTGTCATTAGAGTGAGGATAAACTATGTGACACTGTCATGATGCTGTCAGCGAGTGTCAGCTGCCAGACAATACTTTGGGGTTAGAGTGACACACAGACTTCTATAGTCTGTAACTTCATCAATTCGTGTCATCTTATTTCGGTAAAATATGATTATATTTTGTAATTCAGACATTTGCTAATCTACAACAGGTGAGGATTTGTTTTCCCTAATAACTTTCAGCGGCCATATAAATATCTGACAGGTTACACACTTTTTCTGTACAATTCACAGCCTTGATCCTTCCTCTAAAGGTTTTGAGATTTAATTCTTTAATCAAACTAAACTTTTGGATAATAATTAATCGTCTGTAATCAAACGGAATTAACCTTTGACCTATTTGTGAATACTATGTAAGGGTTAAAGTTTGAGAGATGGACGGATTATTTGATTTCCCAGAGTACAGCCGTGGGTATAATCACGGCGCTGGACACACCAAATGAGGTGCAAAACAGGGCGGTATCACACGCCGATCAGGAAGGCGTGCTTAGACTCGGGTCTGGAACTTCCTGGCACGGCGAGGATCGGGTTATTAAGAGTATGGTTGAATGTACCTTTGAGGACCGTGTCCTGGAACATGGGTGAGAGCTGTGGACGAAACCAAAAACATTTAGATTAGTCTAGATACCATTGGAAGTATAGTTCACTTACACTAGGTCACTAATAAAACACTTGGATCTAATACTTATCTTCTTATCTTATATAATACAGACGTTACTTCAAAAAAGAAGATGATTACGTCCTACGCGTCATGCATTTAGTCATGCATATTAACCAATGACTTAAATTCTGCCAAGTCACTGGTTTTACTTACAAACTAACTGACCAGAATAGTTGTTATAGGTCACTAATAAAACACTTGGATCTAATACTTACAAACTAACTGACCAGAATAGTTGTTATAGGTCACTAATAAAACACTTGGATCTAATACTTACAAACTAACTGACCAGAATAGTTGTTATAGGTCACTAATAAAACACTTAGATCTAATACTTACAAACTAACTGACCAGAATAGTTGTTATAGGTCACTAATAAAACACTTGGATCTAATAATTACAAACTAACTGACCAGAATAGTTGTTATAGGTCACTAATAAAACACTTGGATCTAATAATTACAAACTAACTGACCAGAATAGTTGTTATAGGTCACTAATAAAACACTTGGATCTAATACTTACAAATTAACTGACCAGAATAGTTGTTATAGGTCACTAATAAAACACTTAGATCTAATACTTACAAACTAACTGACCAGAATAGTTGTTATACTTTGTAATTTCTAATCATTAAGATATTTTTAAAAAATTACACAGACATTGACATATACAAATGACATTTAGCATGATGAGCACATTTGAATTGGCACACACATTCTTGGCACACTGACCAGTCTCTGTTACTAAAGGATACAGTGGCCTTATTATCTAAACACAAAAAAATAAATCTCATTTTAGACAAAAGACTTCAGTTAAATTTTCAACTTTTAGGAAAATAAATATTTGACGATAAATATTTAAGAACAAAGGCACCAAATGATCATTATTGTCACAACCAAAGTATAAACAACTGTACAGAACATGACGACTAGATGACGGGATCTACCTGACAAGAGTTACATGACGTCTAGATGACGGGATCTACCTGACAAGAGTTACATGACGACTAGATGACGGGATCTACCTGACAAGAGTTACATGACGTCTAGAAGGTTACATTTAACTAACCAGAGCTACTGCGGTAAAATTTCATTTTATAGCTTGCGGTCAACTCACTGTCTGTCTGATACTATGTTTGTACACGTTCTTTCTCCCACACCCAGGTCTCGGATCAAAGTGAAACTTTACACAAGTATTTATTGTACCTAACAAAACATGAACTGACCAAAATATTAACCAATCAGTTAATTAATGAGTGGTAATTAATTATTTTGTTTTGTATCGAACAATGCATGACGATCGCACCTGGATCCGCCAGTGCTTCAAGGTGTAAGTGCATGGTCTCAAACCTAAAACCAATAAACTTTGGTCCAATAAATAAATCAACAAACGACGCTGTTTTCAAAAGGATTTGAAAGAAGAGTGAGACAATTTTAAAACACCCCAAACTTCAAATTATGATTTTTTTAACAATTGACTTGTTAATTGAAGGCGAAAATGCTAGGAAAAGAAAACATAGATTTAGGGTTTTTGTTTTTATTTTTTATCCGTAGCTCTAGACGCTGCAAGGTATATGAAGAGGCAGGGGTAGAATGAAGCAAACAATTTACAACTAAATGTCTGATTGAAATGTCTGATTGAAATGTCTGATCAATACTATTAATGTAAATGTTGTATGTTAGATTTAAAAGAAAGAAAGTATTAAAACATAGAACACATCGTGTAACAGAGCATAAGTCTTTGGTAAAAACAAACTTAGACACAAGTCAATAGGAATATAGACAGACAAAGACATTCTATACGTCTGTGTATATGTCGTTGTGTGCGTGTTTGTATGTATTCCTGTATTCGCGTGTGACAAGTTCACACATGAATCACACCTTACAGCTGAAATAATTAAATGCGATGGCTTTATGATTCCCGCCTTTCTTTGCACATAATCACGTGACCAAGAGAAACATAGCGTTACAATAAAACTGTAATCACACTGCCTGTAATCACATGTTGCAAAGATCTCTGGGCTGGAAATGTCTATAACAAAAATAAAAATAAAACATACATTTGCCATTAAAACCCAACCTCTAAGAAAAGGAGCAATATGAAAGGCAGTCGTGATGTGACTGTGGTAGCAGCCGACTGCGAAGAACCTTATCTAGATCATCACCTGGGAACTAATGATGTGACGTCACAATGGATACGCACATGACAAGTACCATCTAACCGTCCGCGTAAAATTCTACACATATTTATCGGCACGTCACAATAAGTTAGGTGCCAACGATCTGGCCTAGACAATACGCTCTCAACCAATGTCAAGTTATCCGGAACTGATATTTGATATTGTCACTGGCATGCATTTACCATTCTGTCGACCGGCATTAACATATAAATATAATCATTAAAGATTCATTCCATTTTAATTGGTTTACATTTAAAATTTAAATTGCATTCAGTTATGGAGCTAATAATAATCTTCATATTTTAATATCAAAGTCTATCTGAGACATACAGACACACATTTCAAACAAAAAAATGCTGATGTGATGACTGCATTCTACAATGTGATTCTTATAACACACGTAAATAGAACATAGTTTGAAATCATTGAAACTGTCACTGGTTTTTGAATAGTGAGAAAGCAAAAACTTCACATATGAGTCTATATTTTATTAATGATACATTGAAGCGTTTACATTCTAAATCTAAAAGTTCAAGTTTTTAGTTCAGATATGTTTTGTAATCTTATAATTCTATCCAATCTGAAAAACGTTCATTTATCTATCAAACCTCCAATGTTCATAAAACTCTCATAATTCTATACAATCTCACAATGTGCTCACTCCTTACGAAGCTTTCAGCTACAGGTTCAGTTTGACGTTTAAACAAACACAGCAAATGACACATAAAAAAACCTAGACTTTGACAACCCAGAGAAAACCTTTGTCCGAGCTAGCACAAGGAGTATATCTTATCACCCCCAGAGTCAGTGGAGGCTGTATTCAAATCCGTTAATGCTTCCACCTTTGTCTCAGCGCCCTCCACCTTTCCAGCGCCCCGCACGGCACACTGAAATCTCAGACTACATCGTTAAGGTTGCCATCTACTCCTGGAGCAGACGTTTCACTGTTATCTATGACAAGCGTTCTATCTGGATCCTGGCTACGTCCGACGCAATGTGTTGCCATCCATCAGAGGCATTTCACTTCTTGCCAAGTCCTACACAGTTTCTCTAAATATCTCATTCACAGTTAGGGTCAACTTTGCACGATGCCATATTCTACAGTGCCATTTTACCAGACCATCAACTAGCCACTAGCCACTGTTACTGATCATAACATTCAAGCCCTTACAAAAATAAAGAACATAATGAAATGAAAACTTGTTTCACTAAAGAATTCCAAGAAATGTAAAAAAAAAATTTGTGGTGAGGCTTTTTCTGATCAGAGATTGAAACTTTCCACATTTCTTTTCATCTTCAGAATCACTGTCCTAGATTCTAGAGCATCAGTTTCTTAAAGCTGGTCTACTCAAATAAAATGGTTTAAGTTAAAGTCATCTGTGTTTCCTTGGTCTGATGACGTAGATCGGATATTACCAAAAGAAAGTTTCTGTAAGTCTAAAACAAGTAAAAGTTTTTAAAAAATACCAAAGATTATAGAACGCAAGGACTGCTCAATTAAAGCTATATATATATATATATATATATATATATATATATATATATATATATATATATATATATATATATATATATAAATTAGTTACCACTAATTAATTACTACATTAGTTAATTTTTCATTGATTCATGTATTGTGATCGACAGTAACATATTATAAGATAAAAATAAGATAATTTTTATTGGTCCAATCCAATGGAAATTCAGTTTGACTGCAATTGACCACCTCAGAGTAACTACTGCAACAATAACAACATAGATGCAAGTACAAACAACATTCACACACTAAACACATACACACTCACAACCAGCACTTTATAAATTAAACTTCTATGAAATTCTCGATGACGACAGCTGA
Organism: Biomphalaria sudanica; assembly: GCA_036873155.1. Classification (NCBI taxonomy): domain Eukaryota; kingdom Metazoa; phylum Mollusca; class Gastropoda; family Planorbidae; genus Biomphalaria; species Biomphalaria sudanica. Next base: position 52,037 of record JAZGLO010002531.1, on the reverse strand, counting down.
TCTTGTAACACTCGGACCGAAAGTGGGATAAAGGTGTTTTAAAATCTTTCTGTTTTAGTCCTAATGGAAAGGAGACGACCACTTCGTTCAGATCTGATGTAACAGTGGTTTAATGGGTGCAGGTGTGAATCGTGTGTGTTTTGGAAAGTCATCTTTCATGACAAAGTTCTTCAAGAGATGGTAGCTGTCTTCCAGTGATATGCTTGCTATATATATGTGTGTGAATATTTGTGCAAAGTTTCAACTTGATCCGAGAATGGGAAGTGGGAGCAATAACGTGTGCAAGATTTGTACCTGACAGACAGACAGACAGAGTGAGTGACTATAAACTTTGTAAATAGTACATTCGGACTTTGGTCGTCCACCTCTTGATCAAAAGCTAAATCATACCAAATGTCGAAGAACTAGCTGGACGTCCACATTGGGTGTGCGCGCTCGTGCCACGGAGGCGATGCTAAACTAGCGGAGACCTACTGGGGCCGCCTCTGAGAGGACCACTTTGAATACCACTCTCTGTGTTTCTTCTTCCGGTTCCTTCCTCTTGACATACCTTAGGTGTCACACAAGGGAGGGTGAGGCGCCCACTCTCGGTGGGGGGTCAAAAACAATGTGTAAGGCCGTGAAACACTTTGAATCACACTTACTGGTCAGTTCGGTGAGTGTGAGAATGTAGTAAGGGCTTGGTGCTGTTCATACGTAGGTCTTTGTGTCTGTGGGCCACGCCATCAAACGTAGACGGATTTGTTCAAGTACCAACATAACGTAGGCTTATCTGTCTGTTTTGTCTTTACATGTAGGCCTACGTGTTCCTATACTGTCATAATAGGTCTGTAAATGCTTCTGTCTAAACATTCGTAGGTTTGTCTCTTCATTGAAAAGTAGGCTTATATATCCGCCTGATATCACACGTAGACACGTAGGCATGTGTGTCTGTGTAATATGTAAACCATTCATAGTTTGTTGTTTTGTTACGCTAAATGTTTCGTAAGAAAAACATCCTATACCACACATTAAATACAACAAGGGAGATATTACAATTTAGAACTATATTAAGTTCAACGTGTATACCTTAAAACAAAGGGAGGCAAAAGGAATAACCTGTGACCATGAAACCTTAATAATCAGTAAACTCTGTTAATTGGCGCACATAGCACTTGATATGAACAAAAGAAAAGAAAAAAAGAACAACTTTGCAGCAAAGAAAGACCCAACAAGACAACAGTTCTATTTTTTAAAAGAAGTTCTTTATATCCTGTATTCTGTCTAAGAAAGTTCCATGAGAATTTCAGCCAAAAGTTCCAGAAGACAACTGTTCCCTGAGGAAAACTTGAAAAATAAAGATTGAACTATTTCATACAACTGTTGGTGAGAGAAGAAACTGTCTGTCGTAATGAGCTGCCCCCCCCCCCAGTACAGGGGCGGAGATGTAGGAGTGAGGTACAGGAGAGGAGCCAGTAAAAAGAAAAATCATGACAGGAAACTGGAAAATACAAAACCATTTGATCAAAAGATCAGTTCAACCAGACAAAATAGACAGCTGCCGGTGCTGTTGGTGTTCTTGTCCAAGTAGAGGCTAGGCCGGGCTGGGGGATGGTGTCTGGAGTGCCGGTGTGTCGCGGAATGTGTGAGTGCCTTACGTCGGGCTATGCGCGTGACTGGAGAACTAGAGAGGCCCCGGAAATAATGACACTGGTGGCATTCTACCAAAAGTTGGTTGACTAGTAGACACCAATTGTATCAAATCTATCACAACAATAACCAAAACTCTGTGTGTGTGCGTGTGTGTGTGCATATAAGTTTAATGTGGAAGGCCTGCAAAAAAGATTTAGAGGTGAGCGTATAGATTAGTTCTTTGCAAATAAAAGTACTGTGTAAAGATAAGTACTATGCGATGAAGATAAGTAAAGTGAAGCAGAGGCGTAGTGAGCAAAACATGCGCCCGTGGCAAGGTACTTTATTGGCGCCCCCTCCCCATTTTCCATGAACATTACATAGAAATATAGGCTGCTCCCCTGAGGCTGGCGCCGGGAGCATCGTGTCCCCCTTGGCCCCCAACCCTCACGACGCCTCTGCTGTGTAGAGTACTGTATGATGAAGATAAGTACTTTGTAGAGATAAGTACTGTGTGATGAAAATAGGTCTAGGTTAGGTCTATGTAAAAAATTAGTTCTTTGCAAAGACAGTTTTCTTGTTTAATCGAATAGGTCATTGCTTATTTGTATGTTCTTTTATCAGAAAAACGTGACTATATTTTGGGGAAGCTGACTTTCTATTTGATTTCTAGGTCGTAACAGTTTGATGACTATTGAAACTGGTATGTTTTAGAGTTCAGTCTAGTGCACAAGAGATCTTGTTGACAGCTGCGGTCAATTGGACTAATTTCCTCTGATTCTGCGTGAATGACGGCGTGTTTGTTTATCGTTTCCGTGTGTGTCTAAGACTAATTAAGGGATTAAATTGTATTCGAAGTTGGCAGTAACCCAATCTGGATCACTTCTGCTCGTATTCTTCTGAAGATTTTGATGACGGACCAGTTTATTTGAACGGCTGTTTCGAGCGTCATTTGTTTGTAGGTTTGACGATTCTTTTCGTGTGAGAAATCAAAACCTTTTGACAATTCTATTTCTGTGTTATATCTTATAACTTACAGAGTTAGATCGAGATTTCTTCAGGACCAGATGTTGACTTGCTAAGGCCCTAAGCTCTCTTGAGACCAATGGGACCCCCCCTAAGCTCTCTTGAGACCCATGGGACCCACCCTAAGCTCTCTTGAGACCCATGGGACCCCCCCTGAGCTCTCTTGAGACCCATGTGACCCACCCTAAGCTCTCTTGAGACCCATGGGACCCCCCTAAGCTCTCTTGAGACCCATGGGACCCCCTTAAGCTCTCTTGAGACCCATGGAACCCCAATAAACTCTCTTGAGACCCATGGGACCCCCTCAGCTCTCTTGAGACCAATGGACCCCTCCTTAGCACTCTTGAGACCCATGGGACTACCCTAAGCTCTCTTGAGACCCATGGGACCCCCCTAAGCTCTCTTGAGACCCATGGGACCCCCCCTAAGCTCTCTTGACCCATGGGACCCCCCTAAGCTCTCTTGAGACCCAAGGGACCCCCCCAAGCTCTCTTGAGACCCATGGGACCCCTCTAAGTTCTCTTGAGACCCATGGGACCCACCCTAAGTTCTCTTGAGACCCATGGGATCCACCCTAAGCTCTCTTAAGACCCATGGGACCCACTCTAAGCTCTCTTGAGACCCATGGGACCCCCCCCCCCCCTAAGTTCTCTTGAGACCCATGGGACCCCCCCTAAGTTCTCTTGAGACCAATGAGACCCACCCTAAGTTCTCTTGGGACCCATGGGACCCACCCTAAGCTCTCTTGAGACCCATGGGACCGCCCCCCCCTAAGTTCTCTTGAGATCCATGGGACCCACCCTAAGCTCTCTTGAGACCCATGGGACCCACCCTAAGTTCTCTTGAGACCCATGGGACCCACCCTAAGTTCTCTTGAGACCCATGTGACCCCCCCTAAGTTCTCTTGAGACCCATGGGACCCACCCTAAGCTCTCTTGAGACCCATGGGACCCACCCTAAGTTCTCTTGAGACCCATGGGACCCACCCTAAGTTCTCTTGAGACCCATGGGACCCCCCCCCTAAGTTCTCTTGAGACCCATGGGACACACCCTAAGTTCTCTTGAGACTCATGGGACCCACCTTGTAATCAACGTAAAGACAATTTTTCTTTTGCTCTTTCTTTAAAAAATTTCCTTGAAACCTTGGGGGGAGGGGGGCAGGTAAGTAAACACACAGCACCTGGTTCTTAGAGCTAGCTCTGTGAAAAGTAAAAAAATATTTGCTGCATTTAAAAAGTTTTTTCTTTAAAGATCCAGATAGTCTGTGAAATTGTATATGATTTAAATGACTATAAAACTGGTTTAATATTTCTTCTGAACTGTAAATTGTTGAATTCAAACCTAAAACCTCCTTCAACAATGCATGGGATAACGGTGGATTCAAACCTAAAACCTCTTGCAACAATGCATGGGATAATGGTGGATTCAAACTAAAACCTCTTGCAACAATGCATGGAATAATGGTGGATTCAAACCTAAAACCTTTTGCAACAATGCATGGGATAACGGTGGATTCAAACCTAAAACCTCTTGCAACATTGCATGGGATAACTGTGGATTCAAACCTAAAACATCTTGCAACAATGCATGGGATAACGGTGGATTCAAACCTAAAACCTCTTGCAACATTGCATGGGATAACTGTGGATTCAAACCTAAAACATCTTGCAACAATGCATGGGATAACAATGGATTCAAGACTAAAACCTCTTGCAACAATGCATGGGATAACGGTGGATTCAAACCTAAAACCTCTTGCAACAATGCATGGGATAACTGTGGATTCAAACCTAAAACCTTTTTCAACAATGCATGGGATAACGGTGGATTCAAGACTAAAACCTCTTGCAACAATGCATGGGATAACGGTGGATTCAAACCTAAAACCTTTTGCAACAATGCATGGGATAATGGTGGATTCAAACCTAAAACCTTTTGCAACAATGCATGGGATAACGGTGGATTCAAGACTAAAACCTCTTGCAACAATGCATGGGATAATGGTGGATTCAAACCTAAAACCTTTTGCAACAATGCATGGGATAATGGTGGATTCAAACCTAAAACCTTTTGCAACAATGCGTGGGATAACGGTGGATTCAAACCTAAAACCTCTTGCAACATTGCATGGGATAACTGTGGATTCAAACCTAAAACATCTTGCAGCAATGCATGGGATAACGGTGGATTCAAGACTAAAACCTCTTGCAAACAATGCATGGGATAACGGTGGATTCAAACCTAAAACATCTTGCAACAATGCATGGGATAACAGTGGATTCAAACCTAAAACATCTTGCAACAATGCATGGGATAACGGTGGATTCAAACCTAAAACCTCTTGCAACATTGCATGGGATAACTGTGGATTCAAACCTAAAACCTTTTGCAACAATGCATGGGATAACTGTGGATTCAAGACTAAAACCTCTTGCAACAATGCATGGGATAACTGTGGATTCAAACCTAAAACCTCTTGCAACAATGCATGGGATAACGGTGGATTCAAACCTAAAACCTCTTGCAACAATGAATGGGATAACGGTGGGAATTTCTCGATCCCTATACCCTCGTGTCAACAGCTTGGAGCGCATACTACAAGACCATGTAGCCATCCATCTGGTTTTATCATCCATAATGTTTCTATTGTTTTACACCAAGCAACAATTTTAAGAACAGTCGCAAGAAATGAATTAATTATTCGCATGGAAATGATTGGGGTGAGAGTGTCATTGTTCACTGTCAAGGACGTGTCGTGGTGACACTAACCACCAGCATGGTCCAGACCACGTCAGGAAGTCCGCTGCACATTGTGACAAGCCTCCTCCCCCACACTGTCAGATCACTGTTTCTGTCAGAAGGGTTGATTTATGACAATTTATTTTCTCCTAAGCCAGGACCAGTAAGGAAGACTGGGAGTGAAGCAGTTCTCAGGGCCGGACACTAGTCTGAGAAATCTCTGATCAGAACGCAAAGTACGTACATATGTCAAGTCTGACAACATCAATCATTGAGGCGATACCCATTGTTCTTGGAGTCTTAGAGAAAGGACAGTCAGTTGAAGCCTCGCAAAGAAGATACAAGTCACTTATTACAGAAATAAAGACAAGGCTCGTCTTCTTGTTTCACCTGAACTCTGAACCTATTGACAGAATCCCCTGAACTCTGAACCTATTGACAGAACCCCTGAACCCTGAACCTATTGACAGAACCCCTGAACTCTGAACCTATTGACAGAACCCCCTGAACTCTGAACCTATTGACAGAACCCCTGAACTCTGAACCTATTGACAGAATTCCCTGAACTCTGAACCTATTGACAGAACCCCCTGAACTCTGAACCTATTGACAGAATCCCCTGAACTCTGAACCTATTGACAGAATCCCCTGAACTCTGAACCTATTGACAGAACCCCTGAACTCTGAACCTATTGACAGAACCCCTGAACTCTGAACCTATTGACAGAATCCCCTGAACTCTGAACCTATTGACAGAACCCCCTGAACTCTGAACCTATTGACAGAACCCCTGAACTCTGAACCTATTGACAGAACCCCCTGAACTCTGAACCTATTGACAGAGATTGTTTCACGTCCATTTGGTTTTTATGTATTTCATGTCATTCTGGAGAACAGCATTTAGTTTTATGTCATCAACAAAATCAAAAGAATTGAGAATCGACTTTCGTAGGGAAAAGAAGGAAAATGAAATAGTTTCTGTAGCTGGACAGAACATTGAAATAGTGCAAACTTTTAAATACCTTGATACTATCTAAGACAATAAATTAAATTTTACTTCAAATACAGATTATATCAACAAAAAACAACAACAAGGTTACAAAGACAGTTTGTGTGGAAACACAAACTCAAAATCGGCCCCCGAAGTGGTCCACCAAGGCAGGCTTCAATATTTTCAGAAAGAACATCCGAATGAAATTATATCAAAGACAAATGAGATAAGAATGGAGAAAGAAGGTTGACAGATCTTGTGTAGTGCCCCAACGGTCCAGCAGATCAAAGGATAGGTGCTAGTGAATGCAAAGTTAGATGTGAACCTGGCCTAACTAGTTCCCCTTTCAGACCTTGTGGTCTATAGGGCAGATGATGTTAAGTTCATCTGGTTTTTTTTGTGGCCTACGGTTAATTAGGGTGTCACGTGGCCTGCACAACGACCAACCGCCTTTACTTTTCCCCAACTAATGTCAGGTACCCATTAGAGCTGGGTGGACTCAGATGCTCACCAGGATTCGAACCCGGGACCCTGGTTCTAAAGCCAAGCGCTTTGCCGTTCAGCCACCGCGCCTCCGTTGATATAAGGGAACCTAAAGATAAATGTAAGGAACAAAAAAATGTTTTGAAATAAATAGACAAAATAAATAGACAAAATAAATGCCAAGAAACTGAGGAACTGATCAGTAGTTCCCTATTCTGTACAGCATTGAAACATACTTATACGATTGTATTAGGTTCTTTGTCAGAGTAGTTTCTTTAAATGATCCTTTCAACTCGTTCATATGTTACGCAGTTTACACTTTATTTTCTAGAGATTGATACGGATTTGATTTGTCATTAGAATGTTATTTTAAAATGGTATATGTTATTTTATTAAATTGTTATTTAAGTTAAAGCAGTTTATACTCTGATTATAGTAATCATAAATACTCGAGAAAAGAAACAATAACTCGCACGCTCCACAGTATTGAATTGCAGACATGTACTTTAAAACAAAGAGGTGAAACTGAAATAACTTGTGATAAAATAATGAATAAGCTAACTCCCTTTTAATTGGTGCACAGTGCTTTCTTTATAAAAAGACACGCTTCAGTTAAGGCACACACTAAGGAGAAAAAACAACAACTATATGAGTCGTGACATTTTCAGACCTACATTTCAATATTGTGTCAAAAAGAAGAATACAGTTTATTTTCCCTCACGGCCTGACATTCTAGCAGGCCGCCATCTGCCGTAAGGAAAGAATGTAACTTCAACGCGTCATCGCGGCTCTAGCTTGGGAGGAGATCTTACAGCTCGATCCGCTCGTCATGCGATCCACGGCAACTATTGGCCCGTCACGCTGAGTTGTTGAAACATTAACCCCACAGCTGAGAGGTTTATTAATTTATGTTTGACCAAGAGACCTAGTCGATGAGTTCTCTGCAACAAGACATTGTAGACATCATGGTTTACATCTAATTAGATCAACGTGAACAGGAAGGGGGTGGGAGGGTCTTGGGATCAAAAGGGGTGGGGGGAATGAGGGGGAGGGTATGTGAGAATGTTCAAATACTAACAGGGGAATGACCTTTTTTTTCTTTTTTGGTTTACTGACATTTCATGGTCGCCAGGTCACGTGCATCCCACGCACACACACTAAGCTCCCACGGAGACGTGCACTTGAAGTTGATGACCGCGAGACTTAAGGAGGAGAGGACCAGAGGGTGTGGGGGGGGGGGAAGGGAAGCCCTTGTTACTTTGTGTACTGGTGTAAGGTTGGTGTGAGCACTGCTTGTGCTAATTGATGAGCTGGGCTAGTCGTACGTTCTTGACGGACAGCATGGCAGCATCAACGTGTGCCTACGTGTAATGTGCGTGTGTGTGCCTACGTGTAATGTATGTATGTATGTGTGTGTGTACGTGTAATGTGTGTGTGTGTGTGCCTACGTGTAATGTGTGTGTGTGTGTGTGTGTGCGTGAGAAAGCAAGTGTCAAAGTGACACACATATACTTAGAAATATTTATAAATATTAAAAAAAGACGACACACAAAAAACACTGGAGCAATAAGGAGTGGACAAACAAGGATCAAAACAAAATGGAGAAACATTTTGTGTACATCAAGTTTTGGAGACATTACTTTTGAACATTAAATACTTGAAAATAACAAAACAAAAGCAAAAAATTAAAGTGTCAGTGACAAAGAATGTCAGGCTCAATGTGTCAGTGACAAAGAATGTCAGGTTCAATGTGTCAGTGACAAAGAATGTCAGGTTCAATGTGTCAGTGACAAAGAATGTCAGGTTCAATGTGTCAGTGACAAAGAATGTTAGGTTCAATGTGTCAGTGACAAAGAATGTCAGGTTCAATGTGTCAGTGACAAAGAATGTCAGGTTCAATGTGTCAGTTACAAAAGGCCCCACGATGATGTCATTAAAAGATTTTCCTGGAGCCTCCCTTGAAGACATGATTACAGCCATCCTTTAAGGCTGTTTTCAAAGTCCTTCCATCACAAGCAGAGTTAATACCATCACCAAGGGATGTCAACGGATGTTAAGTTACTTACAAGCCTCTACGTTCAGAGCATAGAAAGCAACACTTGGTGTCTGGTCAGGCCTCAGACGGTAACATTTCAAAGCAATTCTACCGCAGACATTCAGAGGAACGGATTTAGAGAAGAAACTATTTCCACTTCTCAAAAATAAACATCTTTGCGCTGAACGAAAAACTTTGACCTGATGGAGACTGACATTGATACTTGACCAAAAAAACAACAACATATAAAGTGGCTGCAGCAATCTCTGAACAATCAGCAGAGATGAAGCTTTGAATTGATGCACTACAAAGTATTGATGTTCATTCAAACTCAGATGTTGTTGTTACTTTGTTTCGTTCAATGAAGTATTGTTTTTTTAAGTTCTCATTTCTTCTTCCCTCTCTCTCTGTCCTCGAGTATGTAACTAGAGTCGTACATGGCTTGGGGTCAACACAAACTGATTCCCCCATCTTCTCCCACCACATACAAGTATGTCCTATCATTGTTCTAGTTTGGTCTAGAATTAACTTCGGTTTCTCTTACTTGATTTTTCTATAATAAAAGTTTCTCTAGAAATGTTTTTTTTTTCTTCCTCTAAACATACACATTCACACACAAAGACTAAACTAAACACATTAGCAACTGTTTTGTTTCCTGTGCTGTATATGTCGTTTGTATTTGCCTGGATATATAGTTTGTGTTGAAGTACTCTTGCTGAGGTGGTGTCTATTGTAGACAAGGTGAATTCCTGTTGGTTTGGACCATTTCAATTTTCTTATTTTATATTTCAATTAAGGTCACATCTGTACCGACTATTTGTTCAATCAATTGAAAACACTATATTGATTGGTCAACCTACTCTAAGCTCCACCCACAATTTATGCTTAGGGAAAATAAGAAAATTTACAAACCTATACATCAGCATTGCGTCTCTATGTTCTTAACAATGGGAATGAATCACGCTCGTATTGCGACCAATTCATAAAAGTGACTTTTTTGTTTCAATGGACGCACAAATATAAGGACATTCCAAATGATTTATGCTCTTGGTCGTTGGTTTCTATCGGGGCGCCTAAACAGAACACCCCCTCAGCATTCAAACCATAAAATATAAAAACTCATTATTTGACCCAAAACCACCAGATCTTCTATGCATTATTGTCTAGACCAAGTATAAGTCCATAAAGTACCTCTGCGCCGCCGACGATTAATTTCTTTCAAAACAAAATTTGTCAGCTGCATTGTTCTACCAGGGGCGCCGACCGCGGGTTTCCCTGCGACGCCGGACCTACGGCAATAAACTATTTGGCAGATAAAACTGGGCGCACCGGGTGGGACGACCGCGCCCCCATGCTGCTCCTGGGGAGTCGCCGTGCAATCCGGTCAACGCTTACTTTAGTTTATTATCCGGGCACGGATGCACGGGGTATGTCCGTTGACGCCCTTGTGATTATATAGAACGGGGGGCCTCTCTGTGGGGCGCCATCCACGAGAACATTTGTATCCATCTAGTTTGTGAGATATGATACACGTATGACATTCACACTTTGACATTTTAGGCGCCCTCTGACATGGAAGTAGAAGTTCCTTGTCCTGATGTTGATCTTGTCGCACGTGGAGGTCACAATCTTTCATTGGGGGGGGGGGGGGTCTGGTTTCTGAGGTTAAGAGAGTTTGGTGTAATATGTAAAGTATTCTCCAAAACCTTAGACTTCAGATCACGTGGTTCAAAGGTCATCTTAAGTTTTAAGCAAGTAAATAATTATTATGGAAATCGATTCCTACTTTATTTTTAAATAATCTAAAGAAAAAAACGTGTCCAGTATTGGGATCGAACCCACAACATTTGATTTAGTACAGTGACGCTCTATCAACTTAAGCCTTCCAGCCATACTTCTTAGTGCTAAATGTTAGCTTGAAATGAAGTATTCAATTTTTATTCATTCAAGTTGTCAAACCAACTTCCAAACTTTTTATCTCCCTTCCATACACCAGGAGGAAAGTGTCAGCTATTAGAAGTAATTGAACAACAATTAAGTGGACATCCCTTTGGTTTCAGAATAGAAAATATCTATTTAGTGTGGTGACCCGACAAAATAGCGCGTACAAAATAGGCAAATTCCGAAAAATGGCAAGACAAAATAGCGCGGACTTATATATGATGTGTATAAAAGTATTGGATTATTAGTAATTTAATTTCTGGGCAGCATTTTTGTTGATGTCTCTATCTTTTTCAATATGAATAGATCTGAAAGTACGCCATATTTGCAGAGAACGAGAATACTTTAAATTTTATATCATTCCTCTTTGTCACCAATATTTAAAATGCAAAACTGCTAAAAATACTATTTTGAAATGTGGTGACGCGTTCAATCAGTGATGGAATTTCTACGTGACATTTCCTACAATTTAACTTTGTGAAAGGTTGTGTTTGTGTATAAATCTGACAAGTATCTTTGCCTGTTTTCAAAGTACACTTTTGGAATGTTAATAAATGATATATTTTGAAATTATTCATTTTAGCTTATTATAATTTTTGTTTACTGTTTGCATACATATGTTAAGATATCTAAAGTGTTTCCTGCAAAATAACTGAAAAATAATGATAACATTAAAACAAAAAAACTATTGGCTCTATTCATATTTTTCAATATTTAAAGTATTTCTTTCAAAATGATTAAAATATATACATGTCGGCACTATTTTGTCGGCACTATTTTGTGGGGGTTTCCGAAAAACAAAACACAACATCGTCCGTTTGAGGGAACACTTCTTTTTGTTGTTGTTCTCTAAAGTTCTATAAATAACTTGTAGCTATTAATGAGTCTCTGATGTGCATACTACACAGGAAGTATTGATGCTCTATACATTGTAAAAGGTTTAGGGTAATAGTGCTGCACGTTATGGCAGTGTCAAATCAAATGTCCAGGTTCTTTCGTTTGTACCACAAAGTTAGTACACAAAGGTAGTACACAAAGTCAACACATAGTTAACACAAAGTTAATACACAAAGTTAGTACACAACATTAATTTGCACTCTATATAAATTGTGTACGTTGGTGACAGATCCAAAACAAGAAACATTTCTAAAAAATTCTTTAAAAACAAAACCATACCTCCTTTAGACAACTTACAGAGCGACTCATGAATGTTTAGATTTCAAATGAAACAGTTTTAATCCCGTCCTCATCCCCCCCCCCCCCTTTCCCATTTCAACCAGTAAAAAAATCAACACGCCTTAGCAGAGTTTAAGTCATTGATAAACATGGATGACGTAATTATGATTTTTTTTGACGTAACGTCTGTAATATATAAGATAAGAAGATAAGAAAAGAAAGAATCCAGGTTAAGCGAATGTATAACTCTATTAGACTTTATAATATTCTAATCATAGGCCTGTAGATCTAGACTTAGAAGAGTCCGCACAAAATGTTCCCGAGCAAAACTTTAAAACTCTTTCATGAAGAGGGACTACATGCGGAAATGCCCTAAGACAGTGATGCTCAACCTAATTCGACCTGCGGGCCATTTTAATTTCCGACAATCGTGTCGCGGGCCACATGAACGAAAAGGTACAATAGCGAATTGAAATTGACTTGAATTTGAAACTACTTGATTAGAAAACATTACATTAATGAATTTAATATTTGAACTTTTTTTTTTCCACGCGCCAGAAAATGGCTTGATATCTTATCTTAAATAATACAGACGTTACTTCAAAACAGAAGATGATTACGTCCTTCAAATCTGAGCAACGTTGTAACTAGCTTTACTAAGACTCATTTTATCTTTTGAAATATTCTCCTCGATCCTCCAATCAGTAGGCGTGGTTAAACTATTTTTTTTCCGCGCCCTAAATCAAGAATGTCGCCATATTTGTTTTATAATGCCGTTTGCATGTTTTTCTTCTTAAAACAGACTCATTTTCTTTACAAATAAAATTTGTTGGCTTATTATCATATTCCACAAAAAGTAAAGATCCGTTCATTTTTTCTGATAGATTCTACTTCCAGAGTTCCATTCACTAACCATCCAAATATTAAATGTCATTGTACCAATTAATTAAAGAAAACTTGAGGGCCCTAACGTAGGTAAAGATAATTATGTCAACAATTTCTTCTGAGATTGGGGATTTTCTACACTTTGTGCCAACATTTCGGCGGGCCGGATGGAATCACGTCGCGGGCCGGATCTGGCCCGCGGGCCCTATTTTGGGCATCACTGCCCTAAGACGTTCAGGATAGATATTTCGATTCCTACTAGTTCTCGGAGCCAAATTTAATTATTTTTCTTTCTACTTAAAAAAAAAACGGTCAAATTAGAGTTTTCCCAGTGTGGCCATCGAGCTAGTCATTCTTTCCCCAGTGGTATATATCAACTGTCAAATGTCTAGGAAAATCGTTTGAGCCGTTTTCGAGATCCGTGTCTATGAAGAATTTAAAGTTTTGACCCGAGGTTTTAGGTTTTAGTTTTCACGAAGGTACGAGATGAGTTGAGTTTAAGTATTGAGTTCAAGTATTGAGTTCAAGTATTGTAAAAAAAAAAAAAAAAAAAAAAAGAAAAGAAATTGTAAAGAAAGAGGAGATAACTGAGTTTCAAATTTGTCGAGAAAATCCACACTGAAGTCTTAGGTGTGTATACTATGTCTATTTCCGCTGGTCGCCTACCCAAACTTGGTGGACTGAAAATCAATACACAAAAGCCCAAGTACTATGTCCGATGCTTAATGCCCAACCAGGTCCATAGTATTCTTTGTGGATATTCATCTTGCGCTGCGCACCGGAATCTTCCAGCTCTGCACCTTAAATCTTTCTTTCTTTGTGCCTGCATTTCATACGCGTTCAAGTCCAGGCTCTGGTTCACCAGACATAACTCTCTCTTGTTTTAAAGACAGAGCTCCTCCTGATCCGTGAAATAATCAGGGCCTCACCAGAAAGACCGAACTCGCAGGGGTCCATCGTTTTTACACTCCGAAGGCGTAGTTAGATCATTCTGGCTCTCGGCGCCCCATTCCAGTATCCGGAGACCGTTTTGTCTGTCCCAAAAGATTGATGACCCCCGAACGGTAGTTCTCTCTTTCTCCTACTCCGCCTCTCGCACGTTTCCGGTCAGGACTGCGTCCTGTATTATTGCCTTGCTATCACGTGCTGTTTAAGCCCCGGTGCCACTCTAACGGGTTACGGTTCCTGCCAGCCTCTTCTAACCTCTGAAGAGCAGAAAATGCATTCCGTTGTACAGAGACAGGAGGAATCGGGAAATGTAGAGGAGGGGCGGAGGGGGCATCGTTTCGCGAGTGATGTAAACATAAATAACGCCCCCCACCCCAATTGGCCCGACTGAAGTGACCATCTCTCAGCTGATCTCTGACCCTTCACCTGACATGCTGTGCTCGCCTGGATTGCTTTAAAGTGGTCACTGTCAGGTCAGAGTGGTCTTGACTCAGCTGGAACACTAAATACGTAATGCCACTATATAAGGAGGAACAAAACGCGCAGACAAAAACAGATCCACGAACAACTTTTAAATAGTTTTAAACTACCAAAGCTGAATAGGTTTCTAGTCCGTCCAATAAAACAAACGTACAATGTAAGCACTAGTTGAAAAAGATATATTCTCAGATTAGTATTGAGTCATCAATGTGATACACTCATAAATGATTTTGTAAATTTTTATAATTGTAATGTATGTGAAATCGATGACGTTTTTTGTTTGTTTTGTTTTACAAAGCTTCTATCATTCACTCTTGTGTCTGTCTGGTTAAAAGTTTGTACACGTTATTTCTCCCACACCCATTCTTGGATTGGCAATGTACATGAATCAATGAAAAAAAAAACAATTAGTGAATTAATTACTGGTAATTAATTATTTTGTTTAATACCAACAAAGAAAATTAATCCTTCAGTATTCACGGGTATGGCTAAATGTGTAGGTTTTTGTAACCTTAGATTTATTGTTAACGCTATTTCTCCCACACGCGTAAGTCGATCAAGTTGATACTTTAAACCAGTGTTTCCCAAACTGTGTTTCGCGGAACCCTAGTGTTCAACGAGGCCTTAATAGGTGTTCCACAAACTACTGGAATAACTAACTAGTAGCCGGCCACGTGAGTAAATCTCTTTCAAAAATTAAGCAAAGTTTCCCACTAAAGATTGTGCGAAGTGTTGCGTTCAGGAATAGGTAGGGAAACACTGGTTTAACAAACATTTATTTAACGCACCACCTTGCAAACCATGTTCACCACTTAAGTATAGGTCATTATTTTTTTTTTTATCAATAAATATGACATACATACATAACTACAACTGCATTGTGGGATGTGGTGTTGTAGAGGATACTATATGTAACAATGTTATATATCAAAGATTGCATAGTGTATACATTGGTAATGAATCGTTTAAATTCCTGTGCTAAGTTAAAAAAACCAGAAGTTATTTGGAAATTGGGTTTCTTTCTGTGGAAAGCCAAACATCCTCCATGGCCATGCTTTAAACTCTAATTATTATTGTTGTTATGATCATTATTATTATTCATTTAAATGTCGCAAGGCTTAGTTGAAAACATAAAACAACGTCTAGTGTTAATTATCTCCCTTAACAGCAGTTACATCCAGTGATTATTCCCGGTGGTCCTAGAAGTTCAAAATGTCCAGTTGCTCATATAATGACCCGTTGATGGATGTACGTGGTGGACAAGGATGACCGCTGCCCAGAGTATGATAAACATCGTCCATCTGGAGCCAAGTTCAAAGGCAAGCGGGCACGGACCAGGTCGAGCCTCAGGTTGATGATAGCCCTCCTCCCAAGCCTCGGGGGAGATTATAATCCCATGTCAAGAGTTAACGTTCCCGATGAGAGGATGATCTCCCCTGACAGGAGTAAGATTTATTGTGACCTTAAATCTTCACATGGAACAATTTATAATATATATATATATATATATATATTTACTTAGTCCTACTACTATGTTTATCAAAACACACTCGTAGGTTTATTAAGGACAACTTTCAAGCAGGCTTTTTGAGGGCCTCTTTCAAGTACGCTTCTAAGGGCATCTTTCTAGTAGGCTTTTTGTGGGGGTATTTCAAGTAGGCTTTTTAGGGCGTCTTTTAAGTAGGCTATTTGAGGGCATCTTTTAAGTAGGCTATTTGAGGGCATCTTTTAAGTAGGCTATTTGAGGGCATCTTTTAAGTAGGCTATTTGAGGGCATCTTTTAAGTAGGCTATTTGAGGGCATCTTTTAAGTAGGCTATTTGAGGGCATCTTTTAAGTAGGCTATTTGAGGGCATCTTTTAAGTAGGCTATTTGAGGGCATCTTTTAAGTAGGCTATTTGAGGGCATCTTTTAAGTAGGCTATTTGAGGGCATCTTTTAAGTAGGCTATTTGAGGGCATCTTTTAAGTAGGCTATTTGAGGGCATCTTTTAAGTAGGCTATTTGAGGGCATCTTTTAAGTAGGCTATTTGAGGGCATCTTTTAAGTAGGCTATTTGAGGGCATTGTTCTCGTTGGTTAATGAGGATATTTATTTTTTACGAAAAAATTTACAATATAGGCTTATCATTAGCATCAAATTAATCAGCTTTATTCTTGGGTACCAATCAATGACTCCACACCAATTAAAAAAAATAAAACAATCTTTTAAATCGGAAAACTTTCTTCAAAATCAGTCGGAAAATACACACACACCCATTTAGATACACAAGAAACTGAATCGTCTTGGTATTAAACTATAAACCAAACCACTGGACTTGACTGGACTGATCCATACATGAAAACCTATCCAGAGAAAGAAATATGACATAACTCTATGACATAACTCTAATACGCTTGATATTCAGATCACCAGATCTAAATTTCATCCACCTAGGCATACCAGTCAACCAAAGATAAGGTTTCTATAATGTCCTATAGTCTAAACAGTTTTTATTTGAACACTTGTTTGAACACCATGTCACATACATTCAACAAACACAATAGGACATACACTGATCGATATAATAATGCTGGTAACATGACACTCTACTGTTCCACACAACTGTCTCTCAGACGTTAAAAAGACATGACATGGAAGAGCAGGGAATGGAAGGAAGTAAATGAAGGGACAAAGGGAACTCACCTCGTAAGTCCCAGGACCTGGAAAGTCCTCTATGTTCTCACGGAAACGCCGGTCCTTGGTGACCATCAGACCTCCTTTAGGGTTGATACTTTCTTTAGCCGTGTAGTAGGAGGCTGGACCTGAGGATTACACAGAAACTAGTCAATCAATCTGCCTTTCTGTCCGTCTGCCTGTATGCCTGCCTGTCTGTCTGTCTGTCTGTCTGAGATCGGTTGTTTCAATTGAAATTTTGTTTTACGATTAAAAATGAATTAAATAATTTTTTAAATTAAAAGCTATATCAGCTAAAAGAAATTAGCAATGCAATAAAAGCTTGCTTTTGAAAGATTTAGAGAGAGAGAGGAGAGAGAGAGAGAGGGAGAAATAAAGAGTCAGCAAAAGACGAAGAAAAAAGTAGTGGACAAAAAGGATAACAATTGACAAATATAAAGATCCACTCAAGTCTCAGTCAAGATGTCATTGAAAGGGAGGGCAGCGAAAGAACAAGGAAAGAGAACCCATGCTGATTTCCTCCTCAATAAATCACTTGTTGCATAAATAGATGTCAGTTATCGGCCTTGACCTGTTAGTCATGCCACAAGGACTAAGTAGTTTTAAATGACACGATCGACCGCAGCACATTTTTCTTTTGTAGTTTCCCAGACAACAGGAAACAGAAACTGCTCGTTAGGTGTCACAGAATTATGGGAACAGGATGTTTACAAACACGTACCTATGTACACATGTAGCTAATCCATCCTAAACCAAACATGTCCACTAAAACCCTCACATCCTAGCTCGTCCAAACTCATCATTTTTAACAACCTCTGTCCGACTGTAAGATTAACCCTTTACATTTTATACCACTTCGACTAATAAGCATAACCCATTTATGGCTCGCAGTGTTACACTGATATCAAAGGTATAAAATGAAGATAATAATGAGTCAAGATTGTCTCCCCTATACACAGTAACAGCAAGAGGAAATCAAAACGACAGAAAGGTGAACAATAATAATAGTTATTATCATAGCTTTTATATAGCGCTACTTTCATGCTTATAGCATGCTCAGAGAGTTTTGGTCCGATCTCAATTCTGTACCAGTGGAGGGGGGGGGGTATCTGTGATAAGGTTTTCCGTGCTGCCTTTAGGCTCGAATCGGGTGTCGAACTTAGGAGGATTCCAGCTCCCGGCGCCTTAGCGTGGAACCTCCGTGGAAACGTCCGGCGGGAAAGAGAAAAGGCTATGAACGAGAGCAAACATGGCCCCCAGTGAGCTACCACTGTATGTTCTAGCGAGTGTACCTGCACGTGGCGGGGATGTGCTTGCTAACCAGTCTGAAACCCATTGCTTCGTTACCCAAGGGGGACCATACGGACGGTGATGACTCTCCAACGAGGTCAGTGGGATAGTATTGGCATCTGGAGGGCCCCCCGTGGGCTCGGCCTCCGGCCTCACATGGATTGGGAGAACCCGTGTCGTTGGCTCCCACGACCAGACGGATGTGATTAAATTATCATCTAGTCGATGGGGAAATCCAGAGGGGTTGGTAAAGAGCCGATTCCTCATCCAGGCCACGGGATAAAATCCTTTTCCGGGTCACATGGTTCATAAAAGGGATGCGGTCATCTCGAACCATAAATGGACATCTCTACGGGATCAAACCTCGAGCCCCTTCATAGATAGCCAAGACAAGCCAAGTTCAAGCGTAATTTTCCTCTCGACCACGCTTACCACAATCATATGGATTGATGAAGTGGCTGAGTGCGTGATTGGCTGCCAATCCGAAGGTCCAGAGTTCCATAAAAAATGAAATTTATTGCACAAAATAGTTAATAAAAACTAAAATCCAATTAAAATTTGTTTCCTCTCTTTTTTTAAATTCTTTTTTCGGTCGGTGGCTCCATGAGATATTCATTGGCGATAGAAGCTAGTGAAAGTAACTTACCACTAACTCACTTTTAGGTCTAAAAGGAAAACATTATCTATGAATATATTTCATAGCATTTTCCCCCATCTACCCCCCCCCCACACACACAAACACATCATAGTCCACATAATTGTATTAATAATAACCGCTATATAATTTAAGGTCTAAATCATGTAGCTTTGTCGACCCAGAGGTGACGGGGTACATCAGGTTCAGTTCACAAACTGTTGTAGTGTATTCCTTTCAAGTTTCTCAATCACAATTTGTCAAGAACCAAAACAAAGTTATAAGGAGGGAGTCAAAGTTCCGGAAGTGACAGAAAAATATCCCCTCCTCCCCCCCCCCCACACACATATGTACGCATACAAACACACCTAGCTTTTCACAATTCTTGCAGATGTCATGACTTCTCCTAAAAGATTGTTCTGGAAACCAAGTCGAAACTTTGCTGGGTAAGCGAGAGATGGATGGTGGGTGGGTGCTGGAATCAAACACGTGACTCAAACTTAGGAACAAAAAAAAAAGATTACAGGAAACAAATGAGCAGAATATTTAAATAATATGCTAATAAGGCGCTATTTGATGATGCTGTGAGCGGGCATGGGCGATCTGTGTCGACGAAACGAGGAAAAGTTAGGTGGGGGGGTGGGAGGAGAGCGCAATGGAAAAATGATTTACCCCAACCTCGTCTATAAATATTTGTGGTTGCGCGCGTGTGTGTCGCGGGCTCCAAACTATAATATCGGAATGTCCCCTATTTCGTCCTTCTCCATTCCAGAGGAGCACAGATTAAATCAACAATTGCAAAAAATTACAGGCAATATCTGGCCGCAAGGGAAGATAAATCGAGTCCAATCACCTTACCTCCCCTCTGCTTCCATTTCATTGGGGAAAAAACTGCAAGTGTAAATAAGAAAGACGGGCTGAGTCTCCACTACCCGCCCCCTTGATCCATGCCTGCGACATGGGCACGTACTGCACTGGCTGAGGTAGTACATCAGGTCGGGGTGTACTTCTAGGGAATGTCACAAGACGGTAGAGTCCACTATTTAGTGAGCACTCCGTTGATGAGTCAACTACTTAGTGAGTGAACTACCTAGTGATTCAACTACCGTGAGTCAACTACCTAGTGAGTCAACTACTTAGTGAGTGAACTACCTAGTGATTCAACTACCTAGTGATTCAACTACCGTGAGTCAACTACCTAGTGAGTCAACTACTTAGTGAGCCAATTACTTAGTGAGTCAACTACCTAGTGATTCAACTACCGTGAGTCAACTACCTAGTGAGTCAACTACCTAGTGAGTCAACTACCTAGTGAGTCAACTACTTAGTGAGTCAACTACTTAGTGAGTCAACTACTTAGTGAGTCAACTACTTAGTGAGTCAACTACTTAGTGAGTCAACTACCTAGTGAGTCAACGCAAACTAAAAGAGATTTTCAGTTCACATCTTTAAGGCAAAAGATTTAGAATTAGAGAATGCTTGAGGGACTGAACCAGAGGCGTAGAGATGGGGGGCTTGGGGGGCACGATACTCCTGGCGGTACCCTCAGGGGGACTCGTGACTCACCTCCCTCCCCCGCCTCTCCTCTTCTAACACTCTTCTTGCTTTGACTTATTGCGTCCAGAAAGGCGCCTATATATGTTCATGAAAATGGGGAGGGGGCGCCAATAAAGTACCTTGCCCCGTGTGCATGTTTTTCTCACTACGCCTCTGGACTAAAGGGGAGAAGTTAGAAATTTTCCATCATTTTTGGGCCTGGGGGCTTGGCCTCTTTGGGGGCCCCTTGAATTTTGCGTAATATTTAATATTTGATGTAAATAAAAAGTCATTTGTGGGCCCCCTTCTAGTGGGGGCCAGGAGGATTTTAACCCCCCTACCCCACCCGGGCTACGCCACTGTGAACTCAGCACCTGGCTGACAAGCCAAACGTGTGAGACAGAACTCATCGAATGTCTGATCTAAAGAGGTTCCCATGTCCAACACAGCGTCGATCTATTATGGGAAAATAGACAAATGGTTGATTATTGAAATGCGTAAAGCAACATCTGAAACAATCACCGGGCACTAATTAAGTACAACTTCTAATTAGTTGAAAGAAACTTCAGGTCTCAAACGTGTAGTCATCACAATCTACTCTGAGTACTTTCATACACAAACATTAACACAATTCGTCGTCAATAACGCGACAGTTCGTCTATCACCACAGTGACGTCATTCCTTTAAGAAAAAAACCCCCACAACATACAAAATAATATTTAAAAAAAAACTTATTTAAGTGTAGTAGCATCAAAATAGGGCGAACAAAATAATTAATTACGTAAAGTTAACAAACTAATTGGTTAATTTTTTTATTTTTTTTTAAATTGATTTTTGTGTTGTCTGGTAAAAGAAATAACTGCAAAATTTCAGTTTCATCCGAAATCAGGTGTAGGAGAAATAACGAGTACAAACTTTTTAACAGACAGACAGACAGACAGAATGAGTTGATAGAAGCTTTGTGAAAAGTGACCAACATTTCATGATTTATTTATTCCTGTCTATCAAAGTAATTGTTTAGTCAAGTGAGTTTCAATTTAAAGGATTCCAAGTCGAGTCAAGTTTCTACCACTGCATCACATTTTTGTATGGACAATACACTCCCTTCCCTAGGCACACATTTAGATTTGATTGCTTCAGGAAATTTGAAGGCAAAAGCAAAATTTAAAGTTGGCCACATTTATGAGTTGAACAAAAAAAAAAACGGGGTTTGATGTTTGGTGAGAAAGTCTGGTCAAAGGATTCACTTAGAATGATTCATTTGAGAAAATACCGAGAAAGTTACAGACAAGGCAAACAGAAAGACCACTCGATGCACAGACAAACAGAAAGACCACTCGATGCACAGACAAACAGAAAGACCACTCGATGCACAGACAAACAGAAAGACCAACTCGATGCACAGACTAACAGAAAGACCACTCGATGCACAGACAAACAGAAAGACCACTCGATGCACAGACAAACAGAAAGACCACTCGATGCACAGACAAACAGAAAGACCACTCGATGCACAGACTATGATTAAAACAAGTTTAGTAATCTACAGTGGAACCTTTGTGTTGTGTAATAACAAGGGCTTTTTTTTTTATGAAAACAACAACAAAAAACAAAAACATTCCACGAAATGGAAGAGATACAACACACACACACAAAGACACGGAAAAAAAAACAAGCATGCAAACACATACACAAAGATAGAAAGATGAGAACATAGTTGGATGTAGAGATGCATAGATAAATAGACAAACAGACAGACACACAGACAGATAGATAGACAGATAGATAGATAGATAGATAGATAGATAGATAGATAGATAGATAGATAGATAGATAGACTGGTTGATAAATTGAGAATAAATTCTCTCTATATAGTAGCTACTTGTTCATACTTGACTGTCTAGGGTCATGACTTTAAACTCTTAGTGCGTTTATTACTTTAAAAAAAAAAGACCAACATTTGCACAGAGATATCCATGACCAAATGACATTCAAGATGAATGGTCAGAGACCTGGGCCGTATCAATGATCCCACAGATGACAGACCCCCTGGCCAACAATGCTCAACCATTGTATTGATGTATCACCATCTACAGTGTCCACTAGAAAAATCAAAAGTCAATTGGAAACACGGGATAGGGTGCAAATAACGTCAATACGCTCTCCCCCCCCCCCCTTCATCTCCTGAGGTGATTTTTTTTTCTATTCATACTCACCCCCCCCCCCGCCTCATCGCTAAACAACACAATCAATCCACCTAGTTTGTATGACTGATGTCTTTGACGGATGAAGTGAATGATGATAATTGGGTGCAGGCTAACAGGAGACGAGTCTACAGTGTACAATATACGACACAGATAGATGTACACATCCCCCCCCTACTTGCTGTCGTGACTCACCTCCCTCCCCCCCGCCTCTCCTCTTCCAACACTCTTCTTGCTTTAACTTATTGCGTCCTCTGGTTGCAAACACTCCCACCGGGGGCGCCATTACAGCCAGATTAAAAAGGGAGCTCAGAAGAATGAGAAAAAGAAAGAAAAAAAAAAAGGAGGGTGTCCAAGAGGATGTAATCAAAGAGAGAGGTTTCCTAGATACACTTTGGGGTCACGATAAGCGCAATTTATGACAACATCCCCAGTGTCCTTAGCGGGCCGCAAGTTTCTCATTTAATTATCTCACTTCGCCCAGGGTCGGACGCCGGACAAGAGTGGGTCCCGATCTGAAGCGTCATCACGGGGTTGGTCTTGAGGTAACTTGTTGCTAAGTGAGTGACACCAGCGCCCTTTTGTGGACACCACGATTAATGAAATTCGACCTCTTCTAAAACCTGGACATCCTATGTGTGCGTGTGTGTGTACGTCTCTATGTATGTGTATATAGGTGATTGAAAAACAGCCCAAAGCACCCCGCGAGGAATTCTGTACAACGCACAATCAGAGCAGTTTCACATAGAAACATATCAGTGTGTGTATGTGTGTGTGTGTCATCCCTTCAAAGACATTGTGAACTATAAAATCAACAAATCTTATCTGTTATTTATGCATCAAACATTCTTGATGAGGCGGCTGGTTCCAACTGAATGTCAGGTTCTCACAGTAGTAGGACTAGAGAGCTCTTCAGAGCGGCGAACAAGAAACTAGTTTTGATCTCTCGCCCCCTCCCAGAATAGTTAGAAATATCTCCGCAAAATTAGTTGAGCCACTGTTTTTGGTAGGAGCCACTGTTTTTGTTAGGAGCCACTGTTTTTGGTAAGAGACACTGTTTTTGTTAGAAGCCACTGTTTTTGTTAGGAGCCACTGTTTTTGTTGATATATGTTTCATTTGTTTAGGGTGATTAATATTTCAAGCAACTCGTGGTTATATCATATACTATTTAAGATTCTATCATCAGATTGTTAGAAAAAGCTACCGGCCAACTTCATACATAGAAATGTTTTTTCTGAGTTTAAACAATTGAATATAATGAGACACTAAGAAGAGTGCACGAACATTGTCTTAGCTCAAGATATCGGACAACGAGATTCTTTAACTTAAGTGTTGGCATCCTAAATCTAATTTATAAATAGACTGGACCAACTTACAGATTTTGTTATGTACAAAATTTTGGCTGATGCCAGCGGTATACACAAAAAAAAAAAAAGCCAAGGACTATATCTATATGAAATGTTCTGTTTGTAAAATGTTTGACATGTTTCGGATGTTATTTCAGAGTTGAAGATAATTTACTTCCTAGTTCAAACCTCCCGCAGGACGAAGAGGGATGGGAGCGGGAGCGGGCTTGAACCCGGGACCACCGATAAGTCCGAATGACAGTCCAGCGCGCAAACCGCACGACCAGGCAGCCATCCATTATAAGGGCAATAATTAATAAAACTATTTTTCTTTTTTGGTAGACTTAGCTTATTTGGACGATCTGATGAAAACAAATATCCCTAAAAAGTAACTCTAAAAATGTGAAGTGATGAGACTCGGCCATAGGCCAGGGAAATAATCAATCAAAGAGATTAAGTGCGACAATTTATTTTCAAAATTTAAGATTATAGTTTTTATGCGCAAAAATATTTGTCTTTCACCAAATGAAAACTGTTCCTGTCAACCAGTGTATAGATTTCTATGTCTATGGTTGGCATTCAACAGAGTCCCCGAGTCATAACCTATGGCGTGAACCGGAAGTACAACCATGGAACTAAATTGTCTAGTATTTGTCCGCCCTTCTTTTTTCATCCCCAAAACTCTTTCAGTCAGAACCACGTGATGTTCTGTACCAGAGTGAGAAAAGTAGGCAAGATGAAAGTGAGTAGACGCTTTTACATTCCTATGCTCTCTCTCTCTCTCTCTCTTTTTCTCTCTCTCTCTGTGAGTGTGTGTGTGTGTGTTTATTTCACCCCTCCTCACTCCACAAAGTGTTAGTGTCCTACAACTCATCAGCCAAAGAGCTCAGGGAGAAAGGAGACAATTGCTTATGATTACGGCCCTTTGACACCCGGCTAAAAGCAACAATTTGACTTCCCGACACGACTTGAGACCTGACCAGCTTGATCTTCTTTGCGTCGTCTGCTGGCTGAATTGAATGCGTCATTTCACTCGCTGTGAGGAGCCACAAGAGAGTACGTCATGGGTGTTAATGGAGCAGTGTATCCAGACAAGAGGAACAAAATACTTCACTCATCTACTGGCTTCCACCACTGCGTTCCCTTCCACTTTATATTCCGCAAATGTCTCCATAGTTCTGGATCACAAGTACCCCCCCCCCTTTTTTTCCTTTTAAAATGGAGGCAAAGCCGTAGCATGATTTCACAAGATAAACATGTTGAATAACATCTTAAGTAGAATAACATCTGAAATATTGACAATGTACTAGAAATAAAAGGCTTACATGACAACAAACGCGTATAAAAACAAAACAGTTTATACCAGCGGTTCCTAGCTTTTTGAGACTGGGGAATACTTTTCCAAAAAGTAATTATTCTTTAAAATTGTACAGCAATATTGGCCTACTTAACATAACCATTTGAGTTAATTATAGCAACCTTTACAATACGCCTTTGTATTTCATCCGATTTCTGAGCATTTGTTCCCTTTTATTTGATTAGCTCAGGTCAGCGGTTCCCAACATTTGATCATCTTTCAGTTGATCCGCAAAGATAATGTGTATCACTATGTGCGGCATCTATATCATCTTATCACGTGATGAGCGCAGGAGCAAACAATTAAACATGTCTCTATGTTCAAAGTCTGAGAACAATTCCTTTGGATTATCAATTCCAGTGTGGCTTCTCAACTTAACAACACATGTACTTGCACCTGAAAGCGCTAAAGGTGTTCTTGAGAAGCCTCGATCATCTCAATGGTGTAATATTACTATCTCCCTTCTGCCACTGCTGACACCCTACAGTTTCACTCTGCCCGCCCTCTGACGTCTCAGCACATGTTAGTGTTGCACAAAGACGACTGCCAGAACTGGACGACACAGTTGGATGCAATATATATAAGGATGAACAGAACGTGTCTATAAGGTTGATCTAGAGTTCAGATTGATTTAGTTAAACATAAGGCTTATTAGATTTCCCAAACATAATGGACAGCACTTTAGATCTACTGTTTCTACAAAACATGATCTATTGGACATTACTTTAGATCTACTGTTTCTACAAAACATGATCTATTGGTCAATACTTTAGATCTAGTGATAAGAGTATAAATCTCCTGGAAAGTACATAGATCTACTGGTCAGTACATGGATCTAATCATATAATGTTAAGTACATAGATCTTCTGGTCAGTACATATATCTACTGGTCAGTACATAGATGTACTGTCAGTGCACAGATCTACTGGTCAGTACACAGATCTACTGGTCAGTACAAAGATCCAATCATCTAATGGTAAGTACATAGAACTACTGGTCAATTCTCTATGTTAAAACTCAACATCTTAAAAGACTGACCTATATTTAGGGCAATATGCACTCATTTCAACTTAAAATACTAAATGTCTTCATACACGCTCCCCCCCCCCCCCCAATCGGTAGCAGATGGTGTTGACAGAAGTGGGCTAGATAATATATAGGTCAGTGCTGACAGCTCTGTCCTGAAGCGCCACCTGCCATATTTCTCTAAAGCAAATTGTCTATTTGGCTTATGAATTCAACCCAAGGGATGATATGTTATCTTTCTATAGGTTTGGAAGTTTCCTCTTCAAATACATACGCTTTTAAAATGTACGTTGGTTCTATTTCAAGTCTAAAAGAACAGATAGTCAGGACATTGGTCTAACTTCCTGTGAGTCGTCGTGTCAGTCAAGGTCAGATATTAAGAAAAAAATTATTTCGTACCTGGATTGTCAGGATCCACCCTCTTCGTCATCGTGTCCCTGGCAGGAGCAAACCGATCAGCAGACGCCATGAAAGAATGATGCTTACGATACGCCGCCTCAGTCCTGGGTTTGGCCATGATGGGCTTCACGTAGAGTTTCTCATAAGCGTTGACCACATCATAACTTCCTGGAGGTGGGGCATCCTACAAAGTAAATAAAAATATAAAGCTAGGCGTTTAATGGTTTAATTCAATTTTAATCACATTATTGAAACAAAACAAAGATGTAGGAACAATGTTAGGTACGATGGTGGCCTACCATATATGCTTACTAGTCTATATGTATGCAAAGGACAAACCAGACGGACAGACAGACAGACAGATAGATAGATAGATAGATAGATAGATAGATAGATAGATAGATAGATATAAATAGATATATAGATAGACAGACGGACGGACATAGATAGATAGATAGATAGAGAGAGAGAGAGAGAGAGAAAGATAGATAGATAGATAGATAGATAGATAGATAGATAGATTCTTTCCTTTATAGTCTGTCCTACTTTCTGTATTCTATTTCCGGAATCCAAATTAATTTAAAGTAAAAAGAAACTATTTTTGTTTCCTGCCCCAGAGGGCAAGTCGGACTTTAATCTCTAAATACTTCACAGTAAGACAATAGTGTTTATGACTAAGTGAAGTCTGGAACCTCCCATAGGGCACTAGTGATGGATTGTCCTAATAGTCCAGGGATTACTACAGACTAGCCAGTCAATGTTGGAGGTGGAGCAGCGAGCAGCCACAGTCTCGGTGATAGATGACTGTGTCACTGTGAACTAGTGATTAAATAGACAGAAATAAATACAAGACTCCCGCACTGTTCATACAGCACGGCAAATAGTCATAGTCAAATCATACAAGATTAAATAAAAAAAAAGTAGGTCTTTCATTTCAAGGATCACATTCAGTTCCATTTGTTGTTTCCCTTGTTGTCACCACATCTTTCTTTTGGTTACTTCCCATGCTGTCACAATGTTAGAGAAAGTCTCAAATTAAAAAACGTGAAAACAACTAAACCAAAAGTTGTCTATTGTTTATGTAGAATATCATTGAGGGGAATTTTCATTAACTGGGTCGAATTCCTATCAGCAGCTCTACCAAGCCTCGCAGTACACAGACTAAGGGGAAAGTACTGACAAACTAGACATTTTTGAAAAACATTTCATAGTTTGCGTACGCTCATTAGCTCTATGGAATAAATTTCTATTATTATTTCCTTTTAACCATTATAACTTTTAAACAAAAAAAAACATTTTAAAAAAACTTTAAAAAAAAAACAAAGCTTTTATTAGTCTAATTAATTTGAACCGGACATGTATATGTATGACCGACCTGTGCGATTAAAAGTATTATTATCAATTGTTATTTAGTTTTCTCAATGCGCTTTGATCCTAGCACATGTCTGGACCAGTTGTGAAATGGATGAGGGAAGAAGGGGGTATCTTGATGAATGTTTACATTATCGTTTTTTAAATACGGTAAATAAAAAATGTCAACTCAGGGCACGAATCCTCAAGGGGACTAATTCAACTTATACCACCGCATTGGTCAAGTGCGATTTCTTTTAAGAAATCGCACAAAAAATAAGTTAATTGCCAATAGTTTAATTGGTTAATTTTTCTATTGATTCTTGTGTTATCATGTAAAAGAAATAATGGTGCAAAGTTTCAATTTGATCCGAGACTGGGTGTGGGAGAAATAACGTGTACAAACTTTTGACCAGACAGACAGAAGAGTGAGCTGATAGAAGCTTTGTAACAAAAAATGTTTTCGTTCATGTAGTAATCAATTTTAAGCTTTAACCCCCTCCAGCCTTACCCTCTATTCAGAGAAAGACATATTCTACTTCTATTTTATGTGATCCATACAAACATATACAATGTCCATTAGCCACTCCTCATTTCTCGATAGAGATTCACTCTGCCACCAATAGATCTACATCCTTACTTTCTGGAACCTCCCCCCCCCCCCCCGCTTCAACGTGAAACAATAATTAACACCTTCTTCTTCCAATGGTCTAACGTCTCAACTCAGCTGACCCCTTGGATCCCTGCCAGGTCAATAAACGAAATATCCCTGTATTGGCCTGTGAGATAATTTGACATTGTCAGAAGTCCTTAGTTTCTTAGAAGAGGCGACTTAATTCATAGCAGTTAATGGAGTTTGACCATCAAACAGGTCCGCGGTCATCTCCTGGCGTACTAAGCTTATAAATGTGTAGAACATTCTGACATTTGGTGAAACTAAACAGGAGAGTTATACACTGTTAACAGATCATACCAGGGGTTGTCATGGGTTGTCAGGGGTTGACGTGTGAGCCCCTGCAAGTGTGTGACTGACTAGGAGCGGGGTGAGGAAAGCAGAAAAACGAGGATGGGGCAAAAGACTATACAGAGGTGCCAACTGATCACATGTTCTACAAACCGATGGTCACAACTGTCATAGCTTGTCGTGCCAATCTCCATCCAGCTGATCAATCTACGGTCATTAGACAAAGTGTAGATGTGTGTGTATTTGTGTTAGTGTTAATTAATTACTAAATCAAGCGAAATTTACATTTTCACAAAAAAAAAGAAAAAAAAATTATGACATTTTTTTTATTTTGTTCTGTTGATATTCTGTCTTTTTACTGCTGATATATTATGTATATATCACCAATCTACTTCTACAAATCTATGATATACTCTATAAATACTGCTGATATATTATGTATATATCACCAATCTACTTCTACAAATCTATGATATACTCTATAAATACTGCTGATATACAGTCTATAAACTGCTTAAACCAACATAAGAAAATATAGCAGATTTTAAGTGTTGAGCAAACAAAGATTGACCAGTAATGAACATTTTATCGTTTTTTTGTTTTTGTATTAAAAAAAAAGCTGACCCAGAGAGTTTATTTAAGTGGTCTGTTATCTTTGCATCTGGAACGAGGGCTGAGTATCAATAGTCCCGTCAATACACTGGATAAAGACACCAAATAAACACTATCGACATTCCAACACACTCTATGCTTCGAGTTCCTGCCAGACATCTGATCGTTCAACTTTATACAATGTCAACAGAACGAAATAATTGAAAGATAATTTGCACAATATCCGGGTACTAACGGAGAACTGATGTCGTCTGCTAGGAACACCAGATAAGATAACAGCGGGGGAGGAGCAGGGCTGGAGGAAAAAATACTTGAATGAAATGAAGGCAATTTAATAGGATTTTGTCGTTGTGGTTTGAACTTGACAGAAACGTCCCGTTCAGGAATGGGGCGTTGAGTTGAGACAATGTATAAAAGGAGTGTGCTACTTATTATAAATATCGTTGGAGTAAAAGATGGTTTAAATTACAGTTATATTATAAAGTATGAGCGAAATGATCAATTAATTCTTTTAGCCTGCATTTTGCCGCTAAGCTATTAGCTGTTATTGTTTTTGCAATGCATTAGTTCAATGCTCGACAACTTATTCTAAACGATCTGGGTTCAAAAGCTGGCAAAGACTCCCTGATATTATTTTTTTGTCGGAACTCAAATGTGGACCAACATTTTAAACAATTATTCTTCAGCTTTTGGAGAAACTTTTATTTTAATTCTTATATCTCAATTACCAGCAGCAAGTGTTCAATGTGCTAACAGTTGGTCCACTGTTGGTCCAGTACTAGTACAGTATTTGTCCAATGTTTATACAGTATATGTCTAGTGTTTTTCCAATCTTTGTTTAGCGCATGTCCATTATTTGTCCTTTTTTTAAAATATTTGCTTGGTCAGATATACAGCGTTGGAGCAGAAAGTTAAACAAAAATTGTTATGCATTTAAAAATGTAAAAATCTATTGCGATATGTAGATGTAAATTTTGGTTAGTAAATGCTAGCGATTGGTCTGGGTTTAAACATACTCTGCAGTAGTTTTAAGGTTTAAACTTAAACGTTTGCGATTGCTGGGTTTCCACATCATCCATCTCATTAAGAGATCGCCGCCATGGTAATGTGTGGCCTGAGATAACTACAGTATTCTGTTTCAAAATGATGTCTGCAATTTCTATTGAAAATCCTCACCGACATCAAAAGATGACACAGTAAAACATTTCACTCATCCCCCTTCTCCTCTGTCAGATGTGCTGATCAAAAGGGGGAGGGGTGAGCACATTGTTGTGACAAACGTGTATAGATATTTGCAGAGTGGGTGAGTGTGTAGCATGACAGGGGTGAGTGTGTAGCATGACAGGGGTGAGTGTGTAGCATGACAAGGGTGAGTGTGTAGCATAACAGGGGTGAGCTGTTGTAGCATGACTGGGGTGAGTGTGTAGCATGAAAGGGGTGAGCTGTTGTAGCATGAAAGAGGTGAGTGTGTAGCATGACAGGGGTGAGTGTGTAGCATGACAGGGGTGAGCTGTTGTAGCATGACAGGGGTGAGCTGTGGTACCACGACA
The DNA here is from genome assembly GCA_036873155.1 of Biomphalaria sudanica. Taxonomy (NCBI): domain Eukaryota; kingdom Metazoa; phylum Mollusca; class Gastropoda; family Planorbidae; genus Biomphalaria; species Biomphalaria sudanica. The sequence goes on along the minus strand of JAZGLO010002531.1, from coordinate 20,780 downwards.
GGGGTGAGCTGTTGGTTTGTTTTCACAAGTTTTAGAACAGAGTAACCAAGAGATTATGAAATAACAATCTCTGAAACTGAAATGAAATCATTAATCTCTAGTCCTGGAAACACTCAATGTGGTCCACTCTGTGTGGTCTGACGGGATCTTGTAATGTAGCTTTCAGAGAATGATAAAAGAGACAACAAAGTAGAGATTGATAAAAGAGATAACAAAGTAGAGATGAATTCAAAATTGAGTTGTGTTTCTCTAAACACTTCCTAAAAGAATGTGAGAAGGAGTACCAAAGATAGAACCATTGCCGGTAACAATCAAACTAGTCAGTCATTGATATCTACAACTTAGTTACAATGTAATAGAATCATCTCTCTAGGCTTTGCAAGGACAGGGAAGAAGGGGAGGGAGACTTGGAAAAAAAGGGGGAAAGAGGGAGTGGAAGGAGCCAAAGAGGTACGGGGAAAACGTGAGGGAGAAAGGGATTAATGGCTGAGGAGGAGGGTAGGTTTGGAGAGAGAAGAAAGTACAGGAGGGGATAGAGTGGGAGAAAAAGGAACAAAAACCGAAGGGGTGGGGGGAGAGAGAGAATATCGTTGATGAATGAAGAAGATACTTTGAAGGTAGTTACAACCAATACAATGAATAGGTTGAGTTACTAGTAACAAGAGATCAAGTCTAGTCAAGGAATAAGTTGAGTTACTAGTAACAAGAAATAAAGTCTAGTCAAGGAATAAGTTGAGTTACTAGTAACAAGAGATCAAGTCTAGTCAAGGAATAGGTTGAGTTACTAGTAACAAGAGATAAAGTCTAGTCAAGGAATAGGTTGAGTTACTAGTAACAAGAGATCAAGTCTAGTCAAGGAATAAGTTGAGTTACTAGTAACAAGAGGTCAAGTCTAGTCAAGGAATAGGTTGAGTTACTAGTAACAAGAGATCAAGTCTAGTCAAGGAATAAGTTGAGTTACTAGTAACAAGAGATCAAGTCTAGTCAAGGAATAAGTTGAGTTACTAGTAACAAGAGATCAAGTCTAGTCAAGGAATAGGTTGAGTTACTAGTAACAAGAGATCAAGTCTAGTCAAGGAATAGGTTGAGTTACTAGTAACAAGAGATCAAGTCTAGTCAAGGAATAAGTTGAGTTACTAGTAACAAGAGGTCAAGTCTAGTCAAGGAATAGGTTGAGTTACTAGTAACAAGAGATCAAGTCTAGTCAAGGAATAGGTTGAGTTACTAGTAACAAGAGATCAAGTCTAGTCAAGGAATAAGTTGAGTTACTAGTAACAAGAGGTCAATTCTAGTCAAGGAATAGGTTGAGTTACTAGTAACAAGAGATCAAGTCTAGTCAAGGAATAGGTTGAGTTACTAGTAACAAGAGGTCAAGTCTAGTCAAGGAATAGGTTAAGTTACTAGTAACAAGAGATCAAGTCTAGTCAAGGAATAAGTTGAGTTACTAGTAACAAGAGATCAAGTCTAGTCAAGGAATAGGTTGAGTTACTAGTAACAAGAGGTCAAGTCTAGTCAAGGAATAGGTTGAGTTACTAGTAACAAGAGGTCAAGTCTAGTCAAGGAATAAGTTGAGTTACTAGTAACAAGAGGTCAAGTCTAGTCAAGGAATAAGTTGAGTTACTAGTAACAAGAGGTCAAGTCTAGTCAAGGAATAAGTTGAGTTACTAGTAACAAGAGGTCAAGTCTAGTCAAGGAATAGGTTGAGTTACTAGTAACAAGAGGTCAAGTCTAGTCAAGGAATAGGTTGAGTTACTAGTAACAAGAGGTCAAGTCTAGTCAAGGAATAAGTTGAGTTACTAGTAACAAGAGGTCAAGTCTAGTCAAGGAATAAGTTGAGTTACTAGTAACAAGAGGTCAAGTCTAGTCAAGGAATAAGTTGAGTTACTAGTAACAAGAGGTCAAGTCTAGTCAAGGAATAAGTTGAGTTACTAGTAACAAGAGGTCAAGTCTAGTCAAGGAATAGGTTGAGTTACTAGTAACAAGAGATCAAGTCTAGTCAAGGAATAAGTTGAGTTACTAGTAACAAGAGGTCAAGTCTAGTCAAGGAATAGGTTGAGTTACTAGTAACAAGAGGTCAAGTCTAGTCAAGGAATAAGTTGAGTTACTAGTAACAAGAGATCAAGTCTAGTCAAGGAATAAGTTGAGTTACTAGTAACAAGAGATCAAGTCTAGTCAAGGAATAGGTTGAGTTACTAGTAACAAGAGGTCAAGTCTAGTCAAGGAATAGGTTGAGTTACTAGTAACAAGAGGTCAAGTCTAGTCAAGGAATAGGTTGAGTTACTAGTAACAAGAGATCAAGTCTAGTCAAGGAATAAGTTGAGTTACTAGTAACAAGAGGTCAAGTCTAGTCAAGGAATAGGTTGAGTTACTAGTAACAAGAGATCAAGTCTAGTCAAGGAATAGGTTGAGTTACTAGTAACAAGAGGTCAAGTCTAGTCAAGGAATAGGTTGAGTTACTAGTAACAAGAGGTCAAGTCTAGTCAAGGAATAAGTTGAGTTACTAGTAACAAGAGATCAAGTCTAGTCAAGGAATAGGTTGAGTTACTAGTAACAAGAGGTCAAGTCTAGTCAAGGAATAAGTTGAGTTACTAGTAACAAGAGATCAAGTCTAGTCAAGGAATAAGTTGAGTTACTAGTAACAAGAGGTCAAGTCTAGTCAAGGAATAAGTTGAGTTACTAGTAACAAGAGGTCAAGTCTAGTCAAGGAATAGGTTGAGTTACTAGTAACAAGAGGTCAAGTCTAGTCAAGGAATAAGTTGAGTTACTAGTAACAAGAGGTCAAGTCTAGTCAAGGAATAAGTTGAGTTACTAGTAACAAGAGGTCAAGTCTAGTCAAGGAATAAGTTGAGTTACTAGTAACAAGAGATCAAGTCTAGTCAAGGAATAGGTTGAGTTACTAGTAACAAGAGGTCAAGTCTAGTCAAGGAATAAGTTGAGTTACTAGTAACAAGAGGTCAAGTCTAGTCAAGGAATAAGTTGAGTTACTAGTAACAAGAGATCAAGTCTAGTCAAGGAATAGGTTGAGTTACTAGTAACAAGAGGTCAAGTCTAGTCAAGGAATAAGTTGAGTTACTAGTAACAAGAGGTCAAGTCTAGTCAAGGAATAGGTTGAGTTACTAGTAACAAGAGGTCAAGTCTAGTCAAGGAATAAGTTGAGTTACTAGTAACAAGAGGTCAAGTCTAGTCAAGGAATAAGTTGAGTTACTAGTAACAAGAGGTCACGTCTAGTCAAGGAATAAGTTGAGTTACTAGTAACAAGAGATCAAGTCTAGTCAAGGAATAAGTTGAGTTACTAGTAACAAGAGATCAAGTCTAGTCAAGGAATAGGTTGAGTTACTAGTAACACGAGGTCAAGTCTAGTCAAGGAATAAGTTGAGTTACTAGTAACAAGAGGTCAAGTCTAGTCAAGGAATAAGTTGAGTTACTAGTAACAAGAGGTCAAGTCTAGTCAAGGAATAAGTTGAGTTACTAGTAACAAGAGATCAAGTCTAGTCAAGGAATAGGTTGAGTTACTAGTAACAAGAGGTCAAGTCTAGTCAAGGAATAAGTTGAGTTACTAGTAACAAGAGGTCAAGTCTAGTCAAGGAATAAGTTGAGTTACTAGTAACAAGAGGTCAAGTCTAGTCAAGGAATAAGTTGAGTTACTAGTAACAAGAGGTCAAGTCTAGTCAAGGAATAAGTTGAGTTACTAGTAACAAGAGGTCAAGTCTAGTCAAGGAATAAGTTGAGTTACTAGTAACAAGAGGTCAAGTCTAGTCAAGGAATAAGTTGAGTTACTAGTAACAAGAGATCAAGTCTAGTCAAGGAATAGGTTGAGTTACTAGTAACAAGAGGTCAAGTCTAGTCAAGGAATAAGTTGAGTTACTAGTAACAAGAGATCAAGTCTAGTCAAGGAATAGGTTGAGTTACTAGTAACAAGAGGTCAAGTCTAGTCAAGGAATAAGTTGAGTTACTAGTAACAAGAGGTCAAGTCTAGTCAAGGAATAAGTTGAGTTACTAGTAACAAGAGATCAAGTCTAGTCAAGGAATAGGTTGAGTTACTAGTAACAAGAGGTCAAGTCTAGTCAAGGAATAAGTTGAGTTACTAGTAACAAGAGATCAAGTCTAGTCAAGGAATAAGTTGAGTTACTAGTAACAAGAGATCAAGTCTAGTCAAGGAATAGGTTGAGTTACTAGTAACAAGAGGTCAAGTCTAGTCAAGGAATAAGTTGAGTTACTAGTAACAAGAGGTCAAGTCTAGTCAAGGAATAAGTTGAGTTACTAGTAACAAGAGGTCAAGTCTAGTCAAGGAATAAGTTGAGTTACTAGTAACAAGAGGTCAAGTCTAGTCAAGGAATAAGTTGAGTTACTAGTAACAAGAGGTCAAGTCTAGTCAAGGAATAGGTTGAGTTACTAGTAACAAGAGATCAAGTCTAGTCAAGGAATAGGTTGAGTTACTAGTAACAAGAGGTCAAGTCTAGTCAAGGAATAAGTTGAGTTACTAGTAACAAGAGGTCAAGTCTAGTCAAGGAATAGGTTGAGTTACTAGTAACAAGAGGTCAAGTCTAGTCAAGGAATAAGTTGAGTTACTAGTAACAAGAGGTCAAGTCTAGTCAAGGAATAAGTTGAGTTACTAGTAACAAGAGATCAAGTCTAGTCAAGGAATAAGTTGAGTTACTAGTAACAGAGGTCAAGTCTAGTCAAGGAATAGGTTGACTAGTAACAAGAGGTCAAGTCTAGTCAAGGAATAAGTTGAGTTACTAGTAACAAGAGGTCAAGTCTAGTCAAGGAATAAGTTGAGTTACTAGTAACAAGAGGTCAAGTCTAGTCAAGGAATAAGTTGAGTTACTAGTAACAAGAGTCAAGTCTAGTCAAGGAATAAGTTGAGTTACTAGTAACAAGAGATCAAGTCTAGTCAAGGAATAAGTTGAGTTACTAGTAACAAGAGGTCAAGTCTAGTCAAGGAATAAGTTGAGTTACTAGTAACAAGAGGTCAAGTCTAGTCAAGGAATAAGTTGAGTTACTAGTAACAAGAGGTCAAGTCTAGTCAAGGAATAAGTTGAGTTACTAGTAACAAGAGGTCAAGTCTAGTCAAGGAATAAGTTGAGTTACTAGTAACAAGAGGTCAAGTCTAGTCAAGGAATAAGTTGAGTTACTAGTAACAAGAGGTCAAGTCTAGTCAAGGAATAAGTGAGTTACTAGTAACAAGAGGTCAAGTCTAGTCAAGGAATAAGTTGAGTTACTAGTAACAAGAGGTCAAGTCTAGTCAAGGAATAAGTTGAGTTACTAGTAACAAGAGATCAAGTCTAGTCAAGGAATAGGTTGAGTTACTAGTAACAAGAGGTCAAGTCTAGTCAAGGAATAAGTTGAGTTACTAGTAACAAGAGGTCAAGTCTAGTCAAGGAATAGGTTGAGTTACTAGTAACAAGAGGTCAAGTCTAGTCAAGGAATAGGTTGAGTTACTAGTAACAAGAGATCAAGTCTAGTCAAGGAATAGGTTGAGTTACTAGTAACAAGAGGTCAAGTCTAGTCAAGGAATAAGTTGAGTTACTAGTAACAAGAGGTCAAGTCTAGTCAAGGAATAAGTTGAGTTACTAGTAACAAGAGGTCAAGTCTAGTCAAGGAATAAGTTGAGTTACTAGTAACAAGAGATCAAGTCTAGTCAAGGAATAGGTTGAGTTACTAGTAACAAGAGGTCAAGTCTAGTCAAGGAATAAGTTGAGTTACTAGTAACAAGAGGTCAAGTCTAGTCAAGGAATAAGTTGAGTTACTAGTAACAAGAGGTCAAGTCTAGTCAAGGAATAAGTTGAGTTACTAGTAACAAGAGGTCAAGTCTAGTCAAGGAATAAGTTGAGTTACTAGTAACAAGAGGTCAAGTCTAGTCAAGGAATAAGTTGAGTTACTAGTAACAAGAGGTCAAGTCTAGTCAAGGAATAAGTTGAGTTACTAGTAACAAGAGATCAAGTCTAGTCAAGGAATAAGTTGAGTTACTAGTAACAAGAGGTCAAGTCTAGTCAAGGAATAGGTTGAGTTACTAGTAACAAGAGGTCAAGTCTAGTCAAGGAATAAGTTGAGTTACTAGTAACAAGAGGTCAAGTCTAGTCAAGGAATAAGTTGAGTTACTAGTAACAAGAGGTCAAGTCTAGTCAAGGAATAAGTTGAGTTACTAGTAACAAGAGATCAAGTCTAGTCAAGGAATAAGTTGAGTTACTAGTAACAAGAGATCAAGTCTAGTCAAGGAATAAGTTGAGTTACTAGTAACAAGAGGTCAAGTCTAGTCAAGGAATAAGTTGAGTTACTAGTAACAAGAGGTCAAGTCTAGTCAAGGAATAAGTTGAGTTACTAGTAACAAGAGGTCAAGTCTAGTCAAGGAATAAGTTGAGTTACTAGTAACAAGAGGTCAAGTCTAGTCAAGGATATAGTTGAGTTACTAGTACAAGAGTCAAGTCTAGTCAAGAATAAGTTGAGTTACTAGTAACAAGAGGTCAAGTCTAGTCAAGGAATAAGTTGAGTTACTAGTAACAAGAGTCAAGTCTAGTCAAGGAATAGGTTGAGTTACTAGTAACAAGAGATCAAGTCTAGTCAAGGAATAGGTTGAGTTACTAGTAACAAGAGGTCAAGTCTAGTCAAGGAATAAGTTGAGTTACTAGTAACAAGAGGTCAAGTCTAGTCAAGGAATAGGTTGAGTTACTAGTAACAAGAGGTCAAGTCTAGTCAAGGAATAAGTTGAGTTACTAGTAACAAGAGGTCAAGTCTAGTCAAGGAATAAGTGAGTTACTAGTAACAAGAGGTCAAGTCTAGTCAAGGAATAAGTTGAGTTACTAGTAACAAGAGATCAAGTCTAGTCAAGGAATAGGTTGAGTTACTAGTAACAAGAGGTCAAGTCTAGTCAAGAATAAGTTGAGTTACTAGTAACAAGAGGTCAAGTCTAGTCAAGGAATAGGTTGAGTTACTAGTAACAAGAGATCAAGTCTAGTCAAGGAATAGGTTGAGTTATAGTAACAAGAGGTCAAGTCTAGTCAAGGAATAGTTGAGTTACTAGTACAAAGTCAGTCTAGTCAAGGAATAAGTTGAGTTACTAGTAACAAGAGGTCAAGTCTAGTCAAGGAATAGGTTGAGTTACTAGTAACAAGAGGTCAAGTCTAGTCAAGGAATAAGTTGAGTTACTAGTAACAAGAGGTCAAGTCTAGTCAAGGAATAAGTTGAGTTACTAGTAACAAGAGGTCAAGTCTAGTCAAGGAATAAGTTGAGTTACTAGTAACAAGAGATCAAGTCTAGTCAAGGATAAGTTGAGTTACTAGTAACAAGAGATCAAGTCTAGTCAAGGAATAGGTTGAGTTACTAGTAACAAGAGGTCAAGTCTAGTCAAGGAATAAGTTGAGTTACTAGTAACAAGAGGTCAAGTCTAGTCAAGGAATAAGTTGAGTTACTAGTAACAAGAGATCAAGTCTAGTCAAGGAATAGGTTGAGTTACTAGTAACAAGAGGTCAAGTCTAGTCAAGGAATAAGTTGAGTTACTAGTAACAAGAGATCAAGTCTAGTCAAGGAATAGGTTGAGTTACTAGTAACAAGAGGTCAAGTCTAGTCAAGGAATAAGTTGAGTTACTAGTAACAAGAGGTCAAGTCTAGTCAAGGAATAAGTTGAGTTACTAGTAACAAGAGATCAAGTCTAGTCAAGGAATAAGTTGAGTTACTAGTAACAAGAGGTCAAGTCTAGTCAAGGAATAAGTTGAGTTACTAGTAACAAGAGGTCAAGTCTAGTCAAGGAATAAGTTGAGTTACTAGTAACAAGAGGTCAAGTCTAGTCAAGGAATAAGTTGAGTTACTAGTAACAAGAGGTCAAGTCTAGTCAAGGAATAAGTTGAGTTACTAGTAACAAGAGATCAAGTCTAGTCAAGGAATAGGTTGAGTTACTAGTAACAAGAGGTCAAGTCTAGTCAAGGAATAAGTTGAGTTACTAGTAACAAGAGGTCAAGTCTAGTCAAGGAATAGGTTGAGTTACTAGTAACAAGAGGTCAAGTCTAGTCAAGGAATAAGTTGAGTTACTAGTAACAAGAGGTCAAGTCTAGTCAAGGAATAAGTTGAGTTACTAGTAACAAGAGGTCAAGTCTAGTCAAGGAATAAGTTGAGTTACTAGTAACAAGAGGTCAAGTCTAGTCAAGGAATAGGTTGAGTTACTAGTAACAAGAGGTCAAGTCTAGTCAAGGAATAAGTTGAGTTACTAGTAACAAGAGGTCAAGTCTAGTCAAGGAATAAGTTGAGTTACTAGTAACAAGAGGTCAAGTCTAGTCAAGGAATAAGTTGAGTTACTAGTAACAAGAGATCAAGTCTAGTCAAGGAATAAGTTGAGTTACTAGTAACAAGAGATCAAGTCTAGTCAAGGAATAAGTTGAGTTACTAGTAACAAGAGGTCAAGTCTAGTCAAGGAATAAGTTGAGTTACTAGTAACAAGAGGTCAAGTCTAGTCAAGGAATAAGTTGAGTTACTAGTAACAAGAGGTCAAGTCTAGTCAAGAATAAGTTGAGTTACTAGTAACAAGAGGTCAAGTCTAGTCAAGGAATAAGTTGAGTTACTAGTACAAGAGATCAAGTCTAGTCAAGGAATAAGTTGAGTTACTAGTAACAAGAGGTCAAGTCTAGTCAAGGAATAGGTTGAGTTACTAGTAACAAGAGATCAAGTCTAGTCAAGGAATAGGTTGAGTTACTAGTAACAAGAGATCAAGTCTAGTCAAGAATAGGTTGAGTTACTAGTAACAAGATCAAGTCTAGTCAAGGAATAGGTTGAGTTACTAGTAACAAGAGGTCAAGTCTAGTCAAGGAATAAGTTGAGTTACTAGTAACAAGAGGTCAAGTCTAGTCAAGGAATAAGTTGAGTTACTAGTAACAAGAGGTCAAGTCTAGTCAAGGAATAAGTTGAGTTACTAGTAACAAGAGGTCAAGTCTAGTCAAGGAATAAGTTGAGTTACTAGTAACAAGAGGTCAAGTCTAGTCAAGGAATAAGTTGAGTTACTGTAACAAGAGGTCAAGTCTAGTCAAGGAATAAGTTGAGTTACTAGTAACAAGAGATCAAGTCTAGTCAAGGAATAAGTTGAGTTACTAGTAACAAGAGGTCAAGTCTAGTCAAGGAATAAGTTGAGTTACTAGTAACAAGAGGTCAAGTCTAGTCAAGGAATAAGTTGAGTTACTAGTAACAAGAGGTCAAGTCTAGTCAAGGAATAAGTTGAGTTACTAGTAACAAGAGGTCAAGTCTAGTCAAGGAATAAGTTGAGTTACTAGTAACAAGAGGTCAAGTCTAGTCAAGGAATAAGTTGAGTTACTAGTTACAAGAGATCAAGTCTAGTCAAAGAATAAGTTGAGTTACTAGTAACAAGAGGTCAAGTCTAGTCAAGGAATAGGTTGAGTTACTAGTAACAAGAGATCAAGTCTAGTCAAGGAATAGGTTGAGTTACTAGTAACAAGAGATCAAGTCTAGTCAAGGAATAAGTTGAGTTACTAGTAACAAGAGGTCAATTCTAGTCAATGAATAGGTTGAGTTACTAGTAACAAGAGATCAAGTCTAGTCAAGGAATAGGTTGAGTTACTAGTAACAAGAGATCAAGTCTAGTCAAGGAATAGGTTGAGTTACTAGTAACAAGAGGTCAAGTCTAGTCAAGGAATAGGTTGAGTTACTAGTAACAAGAGATCAAGTCTAGTCAAGGAATAGGTTGAGTTACTAGTAACAAGAGGTCAAGTCTAGTCAAGGAATAGGTTGAGTTACTAGTAACAAGAGGTCAAGTCTAGTCAAGGAATAGGTTGAGTTACTAGTAACAAGAGATCAAGTCTAGTCAAGGAATAGGTTGAGTTACTAGTAACAAGAGGTCAAGTCTAGTCAAGGAATAAGTTGAGTTACTAGTAACAAGAGATCAAGTCTAGTCAAGGAATAAGTTGAGTTACTAGTAACAAGAGATCAAGTCTAGTCAAGGAATAGGTTGAGTTACTAGTAACAAGAGATCAAGTCTAGTCAAGGAATAGGTTGAGTTACTAGTAACAAGAGATCAAGTCTAGTCAAGGAATAGGTTGAGTTACTAGTAACAAGAGATCAAGTCTAGTCAAGGAATAAGTTGAGTTACTAGTAACAAGAGATCAAGTCTAGTCAAGGAATAAGTTGAGTTACTAGTAACAAGAGATCAAGTCTAGTCAAGGAATAGGTTGAGTTACTAGTAACAAGAGATCAAGTCTAGTCAAGGAATAAGTTGAGTTACTAGTAACAAGAGATCAAGTCTAGTCAAGGAATAAGTTGAGTTACTAGTAACAAGAGGTCAAGTCTAGTCAAGGAATAAGTTGAGTTACTAGTAACAAGAGATCAAGTCTAGTCAAGGAATAAGTTGAGTTACTAGTAACAAGAGGTCAAGTCTAGTCAAGGAATAAGTTGAGTTACTAGTAACAAGAGATCAAGTCTAGTCAAGGAATAGGTTGAGTTACTAGTAACAAGAGGTCAAGTCTAGTCAAGGAATAGGTTGAGTTACTAGTAACAAGAGGTCAAGTCTAGTCAAGGAATAAGTTGAGTTACTAGTAACAAGAGATCAAGTCTAGTCAAGGAATAAGTTGAGTTACTAGTAACAAGAGATCAAGTCTAGTCAAGGAATAAGTTGAGTTACTAGTAACAAGAGATCAAGTCTAGTCAAGGAATAAGTTGAGTTACTAGTAACAAGAGATCAAGTCTAGTCAAGGAATAAGTTGAGTACTAGTAACAAGAGATCAAGTCTAGTCAAGAGAAAAGAAGAGAAAAACATTTTAAAAGAGAAAAAAAAAGAAACTAAAAAGTAAATGTTAGAATTGCAGAGGTAGAGAGAGTGACGGAGAGAAAAGGAAGATATGGGAGAGAGGAGAAGAGAGAGAGGGAGATAACGAAAGATATTTGAGAGAGGAGAAGAGAGAGGTAGAGGGAGGGAGAGGAGAGGGAGAGAGGGGATAAAGAGAAAAAGAGAGGGAGAGAGAAATAGAGCGAGAAGACAGAAAGGGACATAAAGGGAGATATGGAAGAGAGAGAGGAAGGGAGAGGAAAAGAGAGAGGAAAAGAGAGGAGAGACAGAGGGAATAAAGAGGAAGAGAGAGAAAGAGAGATGTACAGAAAGGAACAAGTTTCAGTCTTGAAGTAGACTACACAAGTTCTCCAGTACATTTCCTGATTTGTCGCCCTTGTTTCTGACCCCTGTCTGTTTTATCCTGGACTCCCTTATTTAAAAACAGTCACCCATGACATGCCCAGGTTCGCCCCCGAATGACGACGCCCGCGTGGCACTGAATTCTCCACAATCAGATAGCCAGTTCCCAGCGGGCACTACGAGCATGCTGTGATTCCGACTGACCAATTTCCATTTTATGTCCCGGCTTCTGGATCCGAGATGCGAGGTCTCATTCCGCACTGTGAATAGTTGGGGCCGGGTGGCCCACTGGGGGTCCAGGATGGGCCATCTTCAGATTCGTGTTCTTATTTTATTTCCCGAGGTCCAGCGTTCCAGAGTAGTCGCTCCATTGAGCCTGTAGTTTATGCTGATGGAGAGCAGACTTGAGTCGGATAGACTCTCGCCCCTAGAATAATGTTAAGACTAGAAAGAGAACGGTTCTTGACCACACCCTTCCCCTTTTACCCGCCACACTTTCTCTCCGCACTCTCACCCAACAGTTTTAGTCAAACGTTTTCTAGAATTTGAAATTGTGATGGACGCAAAAAGTGGTGATAAGAAGGTGTGGGTGTGTGGAGTGTGTGGGTGTGTAAAGTGTGTGTGTCTGGAATATGTGGGTATTTGCGGGTGTAAATAGAGTGTGAGCGTATGTGGAGTGTTCGGGTGTGTGGGATGTGTGAGGTGTGCGGGTGTGGGAAGTGTAAGGGTGTGGGAAGTGATGTGGGTGTGTGAGATGTTAGGGTGTGGGAAGTGTGTGAGGTGTCAGGGTGCGGGAAGTGTGCGGGTGTGTGAGGTGTCAGGGTGTGGAAAGTGTGCGGGTGTGTGAGGTGTCAGGGTGTGGAAAGTGTGCGGGTGTGTGAGGTGTCAGGGTGTGGAAAGTGTGCGGGTGTGTGAGGTGTCAGGGTGTGGAAAGTGTGCGGGTGTGTGAGGTGTCAGGGTGTGGAAAGTGTGCGGGTGTGTGAATAAAAAGAGAGAAGGGTGTACACTAGTTACAATGACCAACAGACTTTACTTGCTTCATTAATGTATTTAGTATTTTAGTAAACCAAAAGAGTTGGCTGGACTCACAAAAATCCAAATTTTCACGCCATTTTCACCGAGTATCGAACGTGTGATCCCAATGTAAGGAACCCAAGTGCTGTACCGCTCAACCACCATGCAACCAATACCATCAGTTAAGTATGACATTTTTTTCCTACTAAATTGATAGATAGCAAAAGTAGATAGCGAAATGTTTTGTTTTGTTTGTTTGTAGCGCCCCCAAAAGGGGAAACGACGCTATTAGTTTTGTGTGAAATGTCCGTCCGTCCGTCCCGTTTAGATCTCGTAAACTACAAAAGAGATTGAAAATCGGACATCACAATATTTTAGACCATTCAAAGTTCTGATGCAACGGCTACTTTTTTTTTTTCTGAAAGCGAAAATTCTAATTTTTAAAATCAGTTATGCAAGTATTTTTTTAAAGAGAAAAAGCTCTAATTAGTATGCATTATAATTTAGACCTAATTTAAAACGAATGGCAATCTTATAAGTTTCATTTTCCTAAGAAATTTTTTATTGCGTTTTTTTTTTTTTTTTTTTTTTTGAAGATTTGAATAAGAGATTGAGCCTTTTTAAAAAATAGATCAATTATAAGACATCAGGTAGACCAGGGGAGGCGCGGTGGCTGAGCGATAAAGCGCTTAGCTTCCGAACCGGGGGTCCCGGGTTCGAATCCTGGTGAAGACTGGAATTTTTAACTTTGGAATCTTTGGGCACCTCTGAGTCCACTTAGCTCTAATAGGTACCTGACATTAGTTGGGGAAAAGTAAAGGCGGTTGGTCGTTGTGCTGGCTACATGACACCCTCGTTAACCGTAGGCCACAAAAACAGATGAACTTTATATCATGTGCCCTATAGACCACAAGGTCTGAAAGGGGAACTAGTTAGGCCAGGTTCACATTTAACTTAAAATTCACTTTCACCTATCCTTTGATCTGCTGGACCGTTGGGGCACTACACAAGATCTGTTAACCTTCTTTCTCCATTTTTATCTCTCATTTTGTCCTTGATATAATTTCATTCGGATGTTTTTTTCTGCCTGGGTGGACCACTTCGGGGGCCGATTTTGAGTTTGTGTTTCCACACAAACTGTCTTTTGTAACCTTGTTTTATTTTGGCTTGGTTTCGTTACGATCTACCGAAATCATTCGTCTAAGCCTGTGGGCAGCAGAGACCAATCACTTGTAGTCACGTCACAAGTCTGTATAACGTTGCAACGAGCTATTGGTCTCCACTGCCCACAGGCTTAGACGTCGCAGGTCAGTGTTGAGGCCTTCTTTAACGGTTGGTCTCAAGTAAAGAAGGAAATAGTTTGTTTGGTTCTTCTATAGTGACCCAAAGTGTGACATGTTTCTCTGACATTCAGAAAGTGATGCTTACAACACAACAACATTTCAAGATATGCACCACAGTTGGCTAATGGAGGGGTTCAGAGATTTAATGAGACGACAGAGACAGAGATGAATGTTTCCTCCAGCAGGTCAATAGCACTAATACATGCAATGCACTCACTAGGCGTTAGGTCAAACAGGCTATTGAAATAGACGTACAGAGACACGGAAGAAGTGAGTTACTGAGTGAGTGAGTGACATGTGTGAGTTATTATGCGTGTGTCACATTGTCTAGATGTTTGCTCAGATGTGACATTTACTACAATGTGGCACTTGTCACAACCGACAAATCCATCATGCAACACAAACCGCCTTAATTTGCGGTCCTGCTGAATCGCCTTTGACAGTCCATCCAAAAGTTGACCAGATACACTTACGCCAGGGCCGTAATTACCTACTGGTCAGTTCATACTCGCAGTACATCAAAGTGAGAAATTAACAAGTGATTGAACATCGCATTTTTATTTCGTCAATCTTATGGACCTCAAGGTCACTGACTCATTCAATTGACCAAAAGCAAATAAATATATAAAATTCATACATTACTATCATATAGAGTAATATTTTAGTACTTGGACGAAACCCCCCCCCCCCATATCTTTCTTATCCCGTTCCACCACCTCCAAGTCTCTCTCTCTCTCTTTTCTCTCTCTCTCTCTCTTTCTTTTCTCTCTCTCTCTCTCTCTCTCTCTCTCTCTTTTCTCTCTCTCTCTTCTTTTCTCTCTCTCTCTCTCTCTCTCTCTTTTTCTCTTTCTTCTCTCTCTTTCTTTTCTCTTTCTTCTCTCTCTCTCTCTTTTTCTCTTTCTTCTCTCTCTCTCTCTTTTTTCTCTTTCTTCTCTCTCTCTCTTTCTTTTCTCTCTCTCTCTCTCTCTTTTTCTCTTTCTTCTCTCTCTCTCTCTTTCTTTTCTCTCTCTCTCTCTCTTTTTCTCTTTCTTCTCTCTCTCTCTCTTTCTTTTCTCTCTCTCTCTCTCTCTTTTCTCTTTCTTCTCTCTCTCTCTCTCTTTCTCTTTCTTCTCTCTCTCTCTCTTTTTCTCTTTCTTCTCTCTCTCTCTCTTTTTCTCTTTCTTCTCTCTCTCTCTCTTTCTTCTCTCTCTCTCTCTTTTTTCTCTTTCTTCTCTCTCTCTCTCTTTTTCTCTTTCTTCTCTCTCTCTCTCTTTTTCTCTCTCTCTCTCTCTTTCTTCTCTCTCTCTCTCTTTTTCTCTTTCTTCTCTCTCTCTCTTTTTCTCTTTCTTCTCTCTCTCTTTTTCTCTTTCTTCTCTCTCTCTCTCTTTTTCTCTTTCTTCTCTCTCTCTCTTTTTCTCTTTCTTCTCTCTCTCTTTTTCTCTTTCTTCTCTCTCTCTCTTTTTCTCTTTCTTCTCTCTCTCTCTCTTTTTCTCTCTCTCTCTCTCTTTCTTCTCTCTCTCTCTCTTTTTCTCTTTCTTCTCTCTCTCTCTCTTTTTCTCTTTCTTCTCTCTCTCTTTTTCTCTTTCTTCTCTCTCTCTCTCTTTTTCTCTTTCTTCTCTCTCTCTATCTCTTTCTCTCTCTCTCTCTCTTTCTTCTCTCTCTCTCTCTTTTTCTCTTTCTCTCTCTCTCTCTCTTTCTCTCTCCCCTTTTTTCTCCGACTCAATACATGTTTGACTTCCATCATTCGATACATTGGCGTCCTAACAGACTGATGACCTTTCATGTTGGCGCAAGAGTTATGGTGTAACCATTAGACTGCAACTAGACATGAGAAGGCAGAAGACCTTTTTGCAGCTACTACAGAGAGGAGGCCAGGGCTCAAGTTACAAAGCGAGGCGCCATGCCTCAAGGCAGATGTAATATATCTGAGACAACGAAATTACTCTTCGCAAACAGTAGAATGCACCACAGAGGCGGCGCATGTGAAATATCTCGTGACTGGTCGACTATAGAGACGAAACAGAGAAGTGGGGAGGGGTAGTTGCTAAGGTGGCATAACATTTTCTTTTACTAACATCCCTCCCCCCGAGCTCCCACCAAACTGCCACCACTGACAAGTGAAAAGTACTTGATAAATGCAAGTTACACTAAGAAGATGGATTGTTTTCTTTTAAAAGATATGGTGGGGGAAAAGGCGTGTCCTCCAGAGAAACAGAATCTAAAGGGGTGTCACATGGAGAACTCAATTTATCAACGTTACACAAATTAAATATGGTCGCCCCCACGTTTCACATTCCCTTCCTGTTTCAACTCACGCCAAAATCCCTGCGTTTTTTATTTCACTAGGCGAGAGTGAGTCTGTAATTAAGATTTATAATTATAAAAACCAAAAGGACAGGCAGAGGGGCACAAGAGGTATTGGGGATACGCGATCCCTGGTTCACATCTCGGCAATGTGTGTCCCTGTAAAAGGGGCGAGGGCGGCACCCTTCGTCACAAATATGGTCGTTTTAGTCTCTTGGGTGGAGGAGGGAGGGACATGCCTGTGTGACCTAAACTCATTACTTGCGTGGGGCTGGTTTCCGTGACACGGCCTCATTTCACGACTGAAGGATCATTCACTTGTAATTGTCCCATAACGCAAAATTCATCGGACCGAATTTATTAATTATCGAAAGGACTGGACACCGTAAAGGAGAAATGTCTTAGACTTAAACAGAACGCCTCCGAAATATTTCAAAGTTCTTTGAGCATTTTGATTGCTTATTGTTAAGAAGAAAATGTAGAAATAAAATTTGACAAAGTTCTTATATTTCCTTCTGTATTCCTAACAGAACGCATGGCGTTAAGCGTTAGGCAGAACAGAACAGAACAAGTAGCCTCGCTAAGTTTCATGTCTATTTAAAATGTCTACTCTTATAGACAGCTCACAAGTTTTGAGTATATCCACGCCTCCACTTCAGGCGAGATTTTTAGTCACATAAACTTGTATGCTCCTTTTTGAAGCGGCTCGCTTCGCAATGCTAGAAAATCATTCACAATGACATCATACTAAATCTTCTGTACTGGTCATTTAACTAGTTTGTATACACTCGCATGTTTGAACGCTTCTATGTCCTGTTCTAGTACAAAGAGGACTAACGCACCGATGAGTTGTCCACATGAGTCTAGCTATTGGCCAAGACAGGCGGACACATGTCCTGATACTCACGGCTATCGCCTTCAATAATAGCTTGCCACGTTCATGGCCATCAATACCAGGAATGAATCAGTGGGCATTTCCTTTTCCCCCTGACCAACAACGCCTGCGCCTCTGGTCAGTGAGCTGGACGCTTGGTGAAACGAGACGCTGGCAACTACACTGCGCAGGGCAGTGACATTTAATTAAATAAACTGTCCACCTGATATCTCTCTAGATGTTTACCAATAAAAACTCCATCACCCCCCCCCTCCCATTTCCAATCCGAACAATTATTTTTATTCTCACAAACAGGGAAACGTTCAAACGCAACATGGGGGGATGGGGGGGAAAGGGGGCAAGCATTTATTAAACAATGGCCCACAAGGGTTCTCATATTTTTAAGCTCTGCTCTTGGATCTTACAACACATACCCAGACCATACACTTTTCTAAGAGACTAAACACAGTTGAAGGAATCACCTTTCAGTTGTACTCATTAATTATTTTAATGTCTATTATGTCTTATCACACACACACAGAGTGAGAGAGGGAGGGAGAGAGAGAGAGTCCTAAAGTGTGATATGTGGTGGCCAGGACAGGTCATTGAAAACGTGGAGGTCATAAAACTTATTTTGTAAAGGTATTATCACCCACTTACATCTTACAAAGTCCACTACAGACATTTTTCTTCCTACAAAGTGTAGATTAACTCGTCAGTTTGTCTGTCTGGGTGAAAGTCTTTTACAGTTTTGTTCTCCCACTTCCCATTCTCGGATCAAGTTGAAACTTGTGTACAATTTATTCAGTGTCGATGACAACACAATAATCAATATCAATAATATTAGTTAATTAATTTTATTTTATATTTAAAAAAAAGAGACACAAAACTCAATATTGAGGAGTATGCAGTGATTGAGCGGTGCTTTCCCTTCTTTCAGTATCAGCTTTTTTAAAGATAACTTTGTAACAAATTTTTTTGTTCTTTTTTTTTGTTTAAATCTGAATGTAAATGGATGGCTGCATGGTCTTGCAGTATGAGCTCGGACTTCCATTTGGTCGTGTCGATGATCCAGTGTTCCTTGCCCGCTGCCATCCGCCGTCGTCGTGCAGGAGATTTGGACTAGGAAGTAGATTATCTTCAACTCTGAATTGCTGAAGGATCCTACCAAATATGTCAAACATTGTACAAACAACGTGATGCAGGTCAGGCTACTGTTATCTCTCTTCAGGTCCATTCTCTGCGTGTGTCTATAGTTGTGTACTTAACAATATTTTTAAAATGTTAAATTTGGCGTCCACATTTTTTTTTCTTCATTACATGCTTGACAACTGCACACGTCGATGACGTCAAAGCAATGAAATGTGTGACGGAGTCTGTGTCTGGACTTGAACGCAGTTGTGGAGGTCAACTGCATGGAATGTGTGACGGCTGTCTGTGTCTGGACTTGAACGCAGTTGTGGAGGTCAACTGCATGGAATGTGTGACGGAGTCTGTGTCTGGACTTGAACGCAGTTGTGGAGGTCAACTGCATGGAATGTGTGACGGCTGTCTGTGTCTGGACTTGAACGCAGTTGTGGAGGTCAACTGCATGGAATGTGTGACGGCTGTCTGTGTCTGGACTTGAACACAGTTGTGGAGGTCAACTGCATGGAATGTGTGACTGAGTCTGTGTCTGGACTTGAACGCAGTTGTGGAGGTCAACTGCATGAAATGTGTGACGGAGTCTGTGTCTGGACTTGAACGCAGTTGTGGAGGTCAACTGCATGGAATGTGTGACGGCTGTCTGTGTCTGGACTTGAACGCAGTTGTGGAGGTCAACTGCATGGAATGTGTGACGGCTGTCTGTGTCTGGACTTGAACGCAGTTGTGGAGGTCAACTGCATGGAATGTGTGACGGAGTCTGTGTCTGGACTTGAACGCAGTTGTGGAGGTCAACTGCATGGAATGTGTGACGGAGTCTGTGTCTGGACTTGAACGCAGTTGTGGAGGTCAACTGCATGGAATGTGTGACAGAGTCTGTGTCTGGACTTGAACGCAGTTGTGGAGGTCAACTGCATGGAATGTGTGACGGAGTCTGTGTCTGGACTTGAACACAGTTGTGGAGGTCAACTGCATGGAATGTGTGACGGAGTCTGTGTCTGGACTTGAACGCAGTTGTGGAGGTCAACTGCATGGAATGTGTGACGGCTGTCTGTGTCTGGACTTGAACACAGTTGTGGAGGTCAATGTGTGACGGCTGTCTGTGTCTGGACTTGAACGCAGTTGTGGAGGTCAATGTGTGACGGCTGTCTGTGTCTGGACTTGAACGCAGTTGTGGAGGTCAATGTGTGACGGCTGTCTGTGTCTGGACTTGAACGCAGTTGTGGAGGTCAACTGCATGGAATGTGTGACAGCTGTCTGTGTCTGGACTTGAACGCAGTTGTGGAGGTCAACTGCATGGAATGTGTGACGGCTGTCTGTGTCTGGACTTGAACGCAGTTGTGGAGGTCAACTGCATGGAATGTGTGACGGCTGTCTGTGTCTGGACTTGAACGCAGTTATGGAGGTCAACTGCATGGAATGTGTGACGGCTGTCTGTGTCTGGACTTGAACACAGTTGTGGAGGTCTGGACTTAAACGTCAACGTCAAAAAAAAGGCGAGACAGAAAGCAGACACAAACCTGTGGGAACGTGTCTCCTCCTCCTCTCCCCTACCTGCCTCCACTACAACCTCCCCCTGGACTTTGTAAAGTAGCCACGACAAACTCCTACCGCCATCAACATCAAGCAGAGAGATTTCATCAAAAGATTACCGGATGCCGGAGCCTGCTTTTCATTTCTCTAGTTCAAGAAAGAGGAAAGAAATCTCTGGCACAATCTCTAAGAGTCTGATGGAGAAAGTGAAGCGGCAGTCTACCTTGTACCTTTTTTAAAACCTGCCTCTGACTCAGAAGCTTTTTTTGAAAACGTACATAATGCCATTGTCAAGACTTCTATTTATAGACCGAACACAGAAATCTCTGCACTGAATGGACGTCCAGAAATGAACATTGAAACCTTTCGTTTTAACTTATAACCTAAGTTAGGTGTTTTTTTTCTTACAGTTGCAATGCAGACATTCAAGAGGTAGATTGGTTGGTGCAGTATGGTCCCATTTAATAGAAAGTAAAAAAGTAGACAACTTTATTAAATAGTTAAGAAGAAAAAGTTAAATAGTTAAGTAGAACAAAATTATTAAAAGAACAAAATCAATTTCTCGGAATATTCAAAACCTATTTTACCACAATACAAACAACATTGTCTTATGATATGAATCATGACAAGCCACATTTGTCTATTTGTACACTCTACAGACATTCATTAAAGAAAACAAAACTGGCCAGGAGTGTATACAGAATCTTTAAAAACTTGTACAGAAGAATATGTCTCTGACATGGCGTGTCCAGTGATAAGTGATGCCAGTCTCGGTTGACATACAAAGACACCGGCCGAAAGAACCAACGTCTCCAGAGATTATTGAGTAGATCAAATGTCTGGCGGATTTTATCATGGGTGTATGTACCACGCAGGTAACGACCCTTCTTATCCATGTAGAATTAGTACCATAGAGAGTCATATTACCGTGGTCACTGGCACAGAGGACTAGAAGCCCCTAATCTCCTGAAGCTAGTCCCGTGGGAACCTAAGTGCTACGTGTCCTTGTCATACTTACTTAGTGGGGGAAGTTTTCCTGCACTGACAGAACAAACTAGAAGCAACAAATGTCATAACAATGATGGATGACACTGACACTATGTTAGTGACCCACCAGAAAAATTAGTCCACAAAGTGTTTCAAACAACTGTCATTTCACTGTTTTTGTGTTTAGCTTTTCGGGAATAGATGGACGGTTACGTGGGATACATTTGATTTTCCCATATAAAGTATTCCAACCTAACCAACACCCTGTACGGCAGTGCTGGACAACTAAAGAAAACAGCACACTTTTTTCCAAAAGCGCTGACAGCTCAGCAGCAACAAAGCTGGCTAGAAGAAGAAGAACAGAAATGAACAAGCATAAAAACAGACACATAAGCAGACAATCACAGAGACAGACAGGCAGACAGACAGATAGACTGATAGATAGATAGATAGATAGATAGATAGATAGATAGATAGATAG
>JAZGLO010002528.1:0-54998 GCA_036873155.1 Biomphalaria sudanica | reverse complement strand
TAAAGTGGATATTTATTAAGTATTTTCATTGTAAAGTGGATATTTATTAAGTATTTTCATTCTAAAGTGGATATTTATTAAGTATTTTCATTGTAAAGTGGATATTTATTAAACCTTTCGAAAAATTGTAGGGGCCTCCACATACATAATAGGTAGTCAAACGGTTTGGGCCACTTAGTCACGCATCCCACACTTCACGTAAACTCTTTGGAAACCCATCTACTATCTGCTTACTAGCATGTTTGGTTTCGCGAAATTAGGATACTCTGGTAGGAGAGAGCATAGAGTGTGTGATATAGTGTAATTGGTTGGCTCTCATGTAATGTTATTTATAATGAAAGTTTGTCGAAAGTTGTAGTGAGATCTGTGACAAGTCAAAAGCTTGCTGTCAAGAGTCACTCAATTTTATCGCAGCATTAGTTATTTATTATTATTTATTTATTATTATTTATTTATTTTATTTTAGTTATTTCCCCGTCCTGTCCCCAATTTCATCACCCGCCCCCCACCTTTACCTCTCCAGGCTAGACTTAGTGTACCACCTTGGAGATAGCTAGGCCGCGTCTTTTGACTTATCTCCCCTTGATCGGGTAAAGATAAAAACACAGTCTCTTTGATCTTACCAGCCACATGTCTGACGGTCGCAGTTGACACCACCTTGGGTGGAATGCAAGTCAATCTTTCTCCCCCCTCTCCCACGTCTCTCTTTGATCAAAGAGATTACTCGGGTCAACACGCCTCGTGACACTCCAAGGTGCGACTCCCATCTCGAATCAAATTCACCCACGTGTACGATAATAATTAGCCTAGGACATTTCCTGTCTCCGCCCACCTCTTTCAGGACTTTATAAGGTAGACTAATTCAAACCAGACCCGCTCATTTCTCTATCGCTGGCAATCGAGTCTGAATTATTTCATTTATTCTTACTCTGAGAGGAATACCTGGTGGTAAGCCGAACTTAACCACAGTACCACTTAGTTACTTTGTGCATATTTCTCACTGGATATTATCCTGTGTATTTTATTATTTCATTTATATTTAATTAGTGCATTGTGTATTTCTCACTGTCGTAAGTAGAAAACATAAACATAGCATATGTATGTATTTATGTATTGCATTAATCTATTAATGCCACGTTGCTCAATTGATCGTTGATACAACCATGTATGTATTTGCACATCTTATTTTATTTCCTTTATCTCGGCTGTCCGCCTTGATAATTTTACTAGCGCACTAATACTGCGCTTAGAAAAGAGATATGAATTATCTCCCCTTTTCTCATTCTCCTTGAACGAGAGTTGCGCCCCTTGAACGGACGCTCTCTCTCCTTTCAAGCGCACTCCATTGTTCTCGGCCGACGGCCATGTGTAAACAAACCGTCATGGTCGCTGACCACCGCCCATCTCCCCCCCCTTTTTTTTTCTCTTTCCACTTGTGTTGTCTATTTGAGATTATTATTTCCCCTTTTATGTACAATTTTATATTGCTACTATCTGCCATCTGTTTTCCAGATCCAATTTGTCATCATCTCCCCATCGTGCTCAAAAGCAATTTTACCAATCTGACGAATGCACCTCAGTCGAGGGCATCGGTAAGATGCATGAGAGACATGTCTTAATTTGTCTTTGTTTAATAGGCAGCCTCCCTCAGGTGTCTGCCTATTTATTTGGCATTGTCTGCCAAGCCAATTGCCTATTTATCGGATCTATTGCCCTTGTACTTAGTGCTATTCAGCACTGCACTACTGCCTACTTGTTATTGAGTATCATCTACTGCCCACTTGGATCTACTCAACGATTTACTTAGTGCTATCGGCTCTACTTGCCTGCCTATTTGACAGTCCACTTGTCAACCCATTAGGCACGACGTCCCTAGACCCAGAGTTTGTGCGAGACGTCATAGCTCCGCCTGAACTTCGTAACTCACTGGACTTATCCTGTTAGCTACGCTGCCCACGGCAGATCCGCTCTGCCCGCAGTACCCTTGTGCCCACGGTAGCCGTCCACCCGCCCTACTGTGCCCACTACAGATATCAGAACTTTGGATTGAGACTCCACAAGAACTGTATCACCGGCGTCCCTCTACCCGCTAGAGCGCCATCTCCAGCTGCAGAACCTCAAGCCAGGACACAACCAGCTGAGACACAACAGGACAACAAGCTAAGTTCAGAAGACAAAGTGACATACTCTCTTATTAAGTGCAAGAGTGATGATTAAATATGTTATTGATTAGAGATAGATGCAAACCCTCCCCCTTTTTATTTTTTATGTAAATATTTATGTAAATAAATATTTTTCATTTTTTACTTTGTATCTCTCTTTCATTGCTTCTCTCGTTGCGTGCCTGCTCCCGATTTATATGCAGACGGGTTGGTGTGTGATAATTTCAAAAATAATCATCCCCTAGACATTAAACACCCAAAACACACGTCACTTTCGCTAACCTGTCACAAGATCGATGAAAGTGATATACTGATGCATTCTCTGCATCTTTCCTGTGTCTTAAGGAGAAAATCACCTCAGTCGTGGATCTCTTATCTGGAAGAAAAGCTGGCCTCATAAAAAATGACCGGTTCCTCTACCACCAAATCAAATGCCGCATTCACCAGCGTTACATGTGGACGGGAATGTTTCTCTGGAATAGAGCTTTACAGTTGAAAAAGTGATTCACCAAAATAAAAACACAGACTTTTCACGACCACAGGAACTTGAAAAAGGTTTTGTCCTGTCGAGTTTTTTTTTTTTTACTAATACTGACTGATGACAATTATTGACAAAAAAATGTCGCAGACATTATCAAAAGTTTGGAGGAGTTTTGAAAACGAGATAACCCAAAGACTCACTTTTCTAAGAAAGGAAGGGTTAAAAGACAGGAAGGGATTCCCAAAGTTACAACTCAAAGAGACAAAAACAGCGATTAATATAAAATTGTTTTATAACAAGGTTACAAAGACAGTTTGTGTGGAAAGACAAACTAAAAAATCAGCCCCCGAAGTGGTCCACCCAGGCAGGTAAAAAGGCAGGTTTCAATATTTTCAGAGAGAATATCAGAATGAAATTCTATGAAAGGCAAATGACAGAGAAGAATGAAGAAAGAAGTTTAACAGATCTAGTGTGGTGCCCCAACGGTCCAGCAGATAGGTAAAAGTGAAGTTAGATGTGAACCTGGCCTAACTAATGTCATATAATGAGTATCTAATTGGTCTAATTGTTCTGTAAAGTGTCAATCTCTTATTCAAAGCCTCAAGAAAAAAAAAAGTTCGTATATAACAAACATAACAATGTTCACAGAACGAAACTACTCTTCCCTTCCTTTAGTTCAATGTTTCATGTATATAGGTCATGCGCTGGAGTTCACAGAACGAAACTACTGTCCCCCTTCCTTTAGTTCAATGTTTCATGTATATAGGTCATGCGCTGGAGTTCACAGAACGAAACTACTCTTCCCTTCCTTTAGTTCAATGTTTCATGTATATAGGTCATGCGCTGGAGTTCACAGAACGAAACTACTCTTCCCTTCCTTTAGTTCAATGTTTCATGTATATAGGTCATGCGCTGTAGTTCACGCGATAGTATAAAAAAAAACTACTTATTAATTGTTGTTTTAAATTATATTCCACTTTTATGCATACATTTTTTCTCTTTAAAACTAAAAGTAAGCATTATTTGTGTAAATGTGGTTGCTAGAAGGACAGAACGTTCCTAACTTTGCAATACAATTGTACAAAAAATATTTTTTTTTAAATCTAAAACCGTTTGCATTAATTGTATAAAAATATGGTAAATTGTCATCGTTTGCATTAATTGTAAAAAAAATATGGTAAATTGTCATCTCCCTAACTAGATAGCCCTCCCCCGTGTTTGTTACTATTAATAGTGAATATTTGTAAAAATTGTGTATTTTTATGAAAAAAAAACTGCTTGCATATAAAAAAGAAAAAAGTAGAACTTTGAATGATTTCAAATATGATGTCCGATTTTCATTATCTCTTCTATTATCTGACGGGCGGACAAACGGAAGGACAGAAAGGCCACACAAAACTGATAACGTCTTTTCCCCTTTCGGGTGCCGCTAAATAAAGCAATTTAGATGAGAAAAATAATCTTGTTAAAAAAAGAAACTCTTAAGAGCAGGTATTCATTGGCTCGATCTCTGTTTACCGTGTCTCTGTTCTACCCTAGAAATGTTCAGTGCATTCTGGTAGACACTGCATCTCTTTTGGGAGTGGCCGGAGGGGGGGGGGGAGAGACAGAGAGAAATGTGTGAGAGTTTCAATACAATCATTTTGCACCTTTTAGGCACTTGGCTACGAAAGTTTTTCTATCATTAACCTAAAATGTTCTATTTCCATTTCCGCCTACGACTTTGTAATCATTTAGAAAGAAGACAAAATGGACTACAAACCTAAAGACGACCCTCAAAAGCAATGCGTTGAAAAGTCCAGCAAGCGAAGACAGTGTAACTCTTGCTGCTGTCATTACACGCAACTTTTCCGTTCACTTTAAGGGCCTGAGTTGAAAAGAAAGAAGTCAAGGATACAATGTCACATAAAAATACAAGTACACACACACACACACACACACACACACACACACATATATATATATATATATATATATATATATATATATATATATATATATATATATATATATATATATATATATATATATATTTAGGATCGTAATAACGCAATTAGCATAAAGCCCGCGTAACATTTATGATATAAGTTTCGTTCCTGCATTATACGTCGGTAAAGTTGGTTAAATATCCGTAACAATGGTGTCAGCTGTGGATCATTTTCAAACTAACCTGGACACGTCTGCCATAGAGATAGCATGCATAGAATGTTACGCCTCATCAATGTAAGTGAATGTGCGTGACACAAAACTTGGCGAGGCTAATAGCAACAGAATTAAAAGTCTGTTTGTTTTCTTGGTGCATGCAAATTTCATCGCATGTGCCACTTACTAACATCCACTCCTCCCCCCCCACCCCATTGCCTTGACGACGTAAGTCACCAGTTCAAACCTCTCCAGACGTTGATCTTTAGAACCAAACACATGCATTACTTATGCATTTATGTTTGAACAGTAGGAATAGAATCTGAAGGACTTTTCAATTCGGCTTAAAAACAATATCAAATTACGTGATTAAACCATGAAGTTTACTTAACAAAAAAAATCTTTATCGATTTAGTTCAGTTATAAGAAATATTATATTATGTTATATTATATTATAAATTGACATGCTACAATAGGTTAACCGAATGCTAGTTCAGTGGGAAATCTATTTTTCGTTCCTAACTATTTGTTTGAATCCTTAGAAAGTGCAAAGCAAACTGTGTCATTTCAAATTATGTTTTCACAGATTCTCGATTACACTATACTTATCGATCTCCACTGCCTGTCATTATGTATTCGATCAGCACAAAAGTTTAAATAGTAAATATAGATGGTTCACCTTTCGCCAACATTACGAACAGGTCTGATTTCTAGAGAAGCAAAGTACTCCTAACATTGTCCACGATGAAGTGTATTATATCACCGTAAGCAAATACTTTTAACCTGCTATTATCTGATCATGTCCCCTGCTGAAACGCAGACGCCAAGTTGACAGACAAGTAGCTCCCACCAATTCACCTTATAATAACAGGTTTAGACACGCACTAAATAAAAGAGGTGAAATCGTATAAACCTAGGAATGAATGACAATATAGTACATAACAGTAGATCATAGTGCTATCATTTGACCATGCACTACGTCTTGACACATTGATTTTTTGTTTTTAAAGAGGAGCATAAGAAGGAAAGAGAATGGTTCAACTTTAGACCTAACAATCAAGCTGTGGATCTTCAGACTTAGAACACAATTATTTAAGTAGTATATTATAAATAAAAAAAAAACATAATTCAACATAGGAAAACCATTTCAAAGGTTACTCTCTCTATACTGTGGTTGTCTAAAATCAGAACCAACCATTAGGCCTACTGTCATTGAAAGAATAGAATTAATGTGCGTCTATCAACTCTCTCTCTTTTTTGTTTGTTTGTTAATCAATTTAAAAGAACTAGAATACTTTGCATGTTAAAGCTGTTTGTTTGCTATTTAAAAGTCGTTCTCTCTCTCTCTCTCTCTCTCTCTCTCTGTCTCACTCTTTCTTTGTATTCTTTTTCCTTCCATTGTTTTCTCTCTCTCTCTCTCTCTTTCACTCCTTGGTTTCGACACTTTGTACATAACTTCCTCTAAAGTATTTTCTAAGGCGGAGATTGATCCGTCCCTCTTCAGCTGTTGAAAAAGAAGTGACATAAAAACTTGTAATAATAATTTCATTCATTAAACGCTTTGAACATAAACCAGAACATTCAGCGAGAAACTGATGTGGCTAAATGTATTCCTGTGTGGACAGTCTGTGCAGGTCATAGAACGTACGTACATTACAACTAAATACAATATAGAAAGACGTGTTATACAAACTTGAAGTAACGATTACTTCGAGAAACTGATGTGGCTAAGTGTATTCCTGTGTGGACAGTCTGTGCAGGTCATAGAACGTACGTACATTACAACTAAATACAATATAGAAAGACGTGTTATACAAACTTGAAGTAACGATTACTTCGAGAAACTGATGTGGCTAAATGTATTCCTGTGTGGACAGTCTGTGCAGGTCATAGAACGTACGTACATTACAACTAAATACAATATAGAAAGACGTGTTATACAAACTTGAAGTAACGATTACTTCGGGTACCAGTCAAATTATTTTAGATCAATTCAACAGGTGAATGGATTTTTTTTTTTTGGTGAGGTATTCACCGGACAGAACAGCACCCCACCTATAACCCTAAAGTAAGCAAGGCTCCTGTTGTATTGGTTCAGTTTCAGTGAGGACTATATTGACACACACGCGCAAGCGCACGCACACACACAAAAGCTATTACAAATGGGTTCATCCCCATTTATGACGTCAAAGCAATAAAACAATTCGGCCAGAACCGCGTCATGAGATGAGTCATCTATATTTATAAAAAAAGAACACATTGATAAGTGCTACGGCAAAAAATCAAATATTAATGATTATTTTTAAAAAGTGAAGTCAGATGACACATGACTCACTTTCTATTTCTTTTTACTAGTAGACTAAACTTACTGGTACCATATTTGTATTGGGAGTCTTTTTGCAAATATACCGATATACCTGACTTGTGTCTCGGTATGTCATGTAGCAGACTTCTCGATTTTTTTTATGTCGCACACTAAGTTTGTTTTTTTCGGGGGGGGGGGGATATTCTTAAACCCTGCTACGCCACTGCATGACACTATCTTCAACTCAGATGAATCGAAACCCGGGTTTGCTACCTTGCCTCATCGTGGCGCCGGGGTCGAAACGGTCGTAAGAGGGGACGACTAGGCCAAATGGGCAGCACAACAAGGCTCCCACGGGAGTGCCTAAGAGGGTGCGAGAGCATCATTGCACTGTGCGGGGATGTAAAAAAGCTCCCGCAGAGATCTGTCAACATCCAGGCGCCGTCCCTCAAAGGGCCGTTACATAAATGGCGTGTCCCGCACGGTTAGCCTGGTACAGTATATGAATTCGACGGGGGTCCCAGTGGTGCGTCTCTAGTCCGCGAGCCCGAAGTGTCCGTGTCCATTGGATGTGAACACAAAACTAACCTCTAACTTTGACCCCGGGTCTCAACCCTCGTCGGACGGGATGGCGAGAGGGAGGAACTCGCAGCCCAATTCAGGCTGGTGAAAGGGAGCTTTTGCTGGCCTTAGTGTTCCAAGTGCGACGCGCAACACTACTAGACTCGCAGCCCAATTCAGGCTGGTGAAAGGGAGCTTTTGCTGGCCTTAGTGTTCCAAGTGCGACGCGCAACACTACTAGACTCGCAGCCCAATTCAGGCTGGTGAAAGGGAGCTTTTGCTGGCCTTAGTGTTCCAAGTGCGACGCGCAACACTACTAGACTCGCAGCCCAATTCAGGCTGGTGAAAGGGAGCTTTTGCTGGCCTTAGTGTTCCAAGTGCGACGCGCAACACTACTAGACTCTCAGCCCAATTCAGGCTGGTGAAAGGGAGCTTTTGCTGGCCTTAGTGTTCCAAGTGCGACGCGCAACACTACTAGACAATTTCGGATAAATTGAAAAAGCGCGTTATTCGAATTCCCTTCACATTAAGCGTTCCTTGTTATTCTTTGTCCTAAATGTCAAACTAAAAACGGTTTAGTCGAAATCAGTTACAGCCGGTTCCGTATATCACTACAGCCAATCTAACCGTGTCCGTCACCCTGTGTGCTTCTATTGTCATTGATACAACCCAGTGGTTCTGTAGTTGCCCATCAACACGCTGCTTACTAGCCTCTTTCTAATAGTTTGTGTGTGTTCATGGTGTTTGTGCTAAATGGTAAGTTATCTCGTGTATAGGCAATGGCGTAGCAAGGTGTCCGTGGGCCCGGGTTCAAGAATATCTGGGTTGGCCGGGGTTCAAGAATATCTTAGTGGGCCCTCTCCCCCAAATAAGACGGAAGTGTGACAGAACAATTGAGTAATCTGAATGTATGGGTACGTTAACCAAAAGACATTTCAATACTTTCTGCTTAATGTAGAGCTTGCTCCTCATTTTTTGCAAAATTTGGACGCAACGCTGACGCCATGAACTCGACAACAAGCAATTCTTATTTCACTCTAAGTGCTGCAGCTTCCATGTGTTCTTTTTCCTTTGAGAAACACAAAGTAATTTGTGTTAACAGCTTTAGTATATCAAAATATCCGAATCATTCCCTGATGACCACCTTGTGGGCAAAAGTATTTGCTATGCTCTTCCTATTGGATTCATGACGCGCCCATCTTGAGACGCTGTGAGCAAAAAATCACATACCAAGTCATAGAAATCTGCAACGTCTTGAAAACAGCTGACGGAATCATTTAAGACCATTTTTAAGTCGTGGTTAGCACAGTGAACATAATGCTCAAGCGGCTTCTTTTGATGAAGCAATATTCGAAGGCCATTGTGGCCCTACTATCCACTTTTATTGGAGGTACCATCATAGCTTTAGCCTCGAAGTTTATTTAGGGACAAAAGGGGATCATTCATTACTTGGAGCATTTGTTCAGCCCATTCTTCTGACGTCTGGTTCTTACAAAAACGAAAACCTAGAAATGACTCTCACATGATTCTCACATGACTCTCACATGATTCTCTAATTGCTATTTTTTGGGGTATTCCATCATCGGAGATCACAAAACATTTTTTTTTTAATAATGCTAATTTGATCAACTTTAAATGTCTTGAGTGCTCTCAGAAAAAATTTGCGGATCAGGCCTCGGTGTATTTGCCAGAACTGAATTGCCAACAGGTCTGTTATCTCGTTTAGAACCTGTTGGGTTTAGTTTTCCTGTCAAATTTCAACATTCATAACAATTTTAAATAAAACCTTTTTAGAGATTTTTGTATAAATATAATGGTGATAACTTTCTTTAAGAACTATGAACCAAATACTAAGCATTGGTCAGAGTTCCAAATACATATATGTATATACCTTTGGATAGATCAGCTGTGTGGAGTGGGGCGGGGGGGGGGGGGACTGTTGTGTGGGCGACATCGTTTCGACCACAGGTGATGCGAATGTAATTATCTCCGAAAGACACTAGAGCTATTCCATGATCTTGTTTTTGTAAAAATGATGTTAACTTTCTTTAACTACTATAAACCAAACACTAAGCATTGGTCAGAGAAAGACACTATTCCATGATTAATTTGGTCATCTTTCGATCTTCTACATCTTTGTTATAAACCTGCTCCCAAATTTGGTTTCGCCATTCATTGTAACAGAACAAACCTTTTCAATTTGGGTGGGCCTAAATATATAACTTACTCTGGTGTTTAGTTTCCTTGCTAACTATTTAACGTTATTTTTTTAGATTTCATCTCCATTTTTTTTCTGTTGTAATGATTACATTAACATTGTGTTTACACAATACAAAGAGAACAACACACTATAAAACAATGTGACTAAGATTTCCGAGGATGCTGTCGTCCTAACTGGAGTGTTTTACACAATTTCAAAGTATCTACTTCTTTGGCTCGGATACTAAAGCGTTAGAATTTAAACTGTATTTTTTTGTCATGCCCGCCACTTAAGATTTCAGACTTTACATTTTAAATACAGAAAAAAACAAAACAAATTAAACTTTAAGAAAATTGAATAATTAGCAGCTGTGTGGAAATTTTAATTCGTGAACATCAGGACTTAAGTGTCATCCATAAGTTCTGAAGTGGGCCCCAACTAGTCAAGAGTCATGGGCCCAAGTGCAATGAACCCCTTTGCGCCATTGTTGCTACCCCACAGGCTGTGGGCCTATAACGGTCGTGGGCCCGGGTTCATTGAATCCCTTCGCGCCATGGATGCTGCGCCACTGTGTATAGGTGCTAATGACCCAATCTGTTTAGCTGTGCCTAGTGAGAGATAAAATGCGTCTATCGGTAACCTTTGTCAAAAAAAAATAAAAAAATGAAATGACAAACTTTTGATCACTCTGTTTCTAAGAGAAGTAATTTTGTACAAGTATCAATGTTATTCAGTTATTTCCCTTGTTAAGGTGTAAATCATATCACCACCAAATCATTTCGAATGCAAGCCCTGTTCCTTACCGATTGGAGTTTAATGAGATTTCAATGAAATAATAGCCTTTCATCCCTTAATACATTTTAAAACTAATTATTTTATCCGAGACAAATTTCTGCAACAGTAGCCAGTGAATTAGCTTTTGGCCGATTTATTAAATGGGATCAAACTATAAAATCCCTGAGTACAAAACTAATGATCGTTGTATTTAAAATATTTTTCTGAAAAACGGAATAAACTATCAACATCAGAAACCTAATTCTTAACTGATTAAAGTCCAAAATAATAAACATCAGTGAATCTAGCAGACGTAACTATTCTTCTGAGATATTTACCAAGATACCCCCTTCTTCCCTCACTCCTTTCACAACTAGTCCAGACAAGGGATAGGATCCTAGCGCATTAAGAAAGCTAAAAGCTAAAAACAAACAATTGATGATAATATTTCTAATCGCACAGATCACACAAACAATTAAATGCCTGATCCAAACTAATTGATACAATTACACTAAATATAAGCTTTGATTTTTTAAAAGTATTTTAAAATGTTTGTCTTGTTTAACTAATTCTTAATATAATATTTACATATCTACCTGGTTTAAAAAAAAATCCCAGCATGCATCTGGCTAATGAAGTAATCACATGTGTTAATTCAAAACTCTATCCACACTTTTAAAAACAACAAAAGTATAAAGGTAGTTGATATTAAGTCTTAGTCAAGTATAAGTCTCTCACACGCATGCTTAATGAAAACCTACTCTGTCCCAGTCTTAGTCAAGTATAAGTCTCTCACACGCATTCTCAATGA
The DNA here is from genome assembly GCA_036873155.1 of Biomphalaria sudanica. Taxonomy (NCBI): domain Eukaryota; kingdom Metazoa; phylum Mollusca; class Gastropoda; family Planorbidae; genus Biomphalaria; species Biomphalaria sudanica. Next base: position 43,562 of record JAZGLO010002528.1, on the reverse strand, counting down.
AAACTTACTTTGTCCCAGTCTTAGTCAAGTATAAGTCTCTCACACGCATGCTTAATGAAAACCTACTCTGTCCCAGTCTTAGTCAAGTATAAGTCTCTCACACGCATGCTTAATGAAAACCTACTCTGTCCCAGTCTTAGTCAAGTATAAGTCTCTCACACGCATGCTTAATGAAAACCTACTCTGTCCCAGTCTTAGTCAAGTATAAGTCTCTCACACGCATGCTTAATGAAAACCTACTCTGTCCCAGTCTTAGTCAAGTATAAGTCTCTCACACGCATGCTTAATGAAAACCTACTCTGTCCCAGTCTTAGTCAAGTATAAGTCTCTCACACGCATGCTTAATGAAAACCTACTCTGTCCCAGTCTTAGTCAAGTATAAGTCTCTCACACGCATGCTTAATGAAAACCTACTCTGTCCCAGCGAAAATGATTTACACGTTAAGCGTACAAGATGAAGGTTAACACGTGGGCGCCACTTCGACTTGAAGCCGCTAATTTATACGCTAGCGGTAGCTGTACTTTTGAATGGCTTAGTTTCTTACATAAAATGCAGTCGGCAACGGATGTAATAAAAGCTTATATTAGTACTGTACGTTAATTTTCTTAACTCTTTCTCTCCGTAATTATTTACAACATTCTAGTGGAATCAACGTTGGTATCGTCAGTTAGGAGAGAAAGTGTTAAACTATTTCAGAAAATAAAAATGCAAACCGTCCAAAGTATGAACGACGTTCTGGTTAGGAAAAGGAATAAAAAAAAAATTGAAAAAATGAAATTAACATAAATGAAACAAAATGTAATAAAGACTTTTGCATGTAATATGCAATTAAAAATCTCTTACTGAACGCAAACTTAAATCATCTTGTGATATTAACAATGTATTATTTTCCAGAAAAAATCAATAACTTAGCAGGTTATAATTTTCTAATTAATATGAAAGGCTAGACTGGCTCCTTGGAACGCGCAGAACATAATTATTTTCTTATTTGAAAGAACGCCAGTAATTTATAGGATAAATAAGAAGTTCAGAAATTGTTTTTGTGTGAAAAGACATTTCTATTACATTAGGTAATCATAACAAGAGGGCAGAATCAAGTATAGTAATATCTACAACTAGTAAAGTAAGTAGGCTTAAAGTTGAACTTTCAGACCTTGCGATCTATGGGGCAGATGATGTTAAGGCCATCTGTTCCTTTGGCTAAGGTTAACGAGCAGGGTTTCATGTGGCCAGCACAACGACCAACCGCCTTTATTTTCTCCAACTAAAGTCAGGTACCCATTAGAGTTGGGTGGACTCAGGGGCGCCCTAAAAATCCCGAAATTCAAAATCAGTCTTCATCTGGATTGGAACACAGGTCCCCAGTTTTGGAAGCCAAGCGCTTAACCACTCAGCCACCGCACCCCCATCTACAGCTTCATTTCGGATATAAATTGTTGGGTTAAAGAAATGAAAATTCTGGGACGTGGATTAATGGAGAGATGCAGACGTCACATGGTAGACCACACCACGCTTGACTAACTCTCAGAACTGTCTACTACATTGACTTGTTACCTCCATGGGATCGAGTTAAGTGACGTATCATATTGCAAGGTCTTGACACATCTAGAAACTCCCCCCAAAAAAGCCTACCCATGGCAAGTGCAGATAGAGGTAACGGTAGGCAATATTCCTCTTCCCCCTTATTTTACGGACATTTCTTAAGAGACGGATGCAGACTAAACAAAAAGTGTTCGTTTTTGCCTTGTAAGATAAGCTTACATTCAAGCCACATCTTAGTGGAAAATAAAATGTAATAAGAGAGAGAAAATAAAAAAGCAGTAAGGAGAAATGTGCGGACAATATAATGGAACCTAAAGAAAAACGTAAACAAATTATAAAAAAAAAGAAGATATTTTAAAGTATAAGAAGGAAAGAAACTAGTGCAACCAAAAACAAACAATATATACAACATTACTGTTACCAGCTGATCATAACAAATTATCTGTTTACAGGCGAAAGAACGTTAAATTTAATTCTACAGTGCTAAAAAGTGCAGAAAAATAAAGTTTTTTTTTTCAAATAAAAATATATAAATAATAAAATAAATATCAATAAAGATAATCTGCAGACTGAATACACCAAAAAAAAAAAGGCCAGCTATTTGTTGATTTTACATTGTTGATGAAAATCACCATTTAAAATATGACGTAAAGATACCTGAGTAAAACTAACAGAACAAGAACAACAACAACAGGCTTACAAAGATATTGGAAGATAGAGTTTAATTGTTCGATTATTTTACTTGTAACATAGTTATCTGTTCGATTATTTTACTTGTAAAATAGTTATCTGTTCGATTATTTTACTTATAACATAGTTTTCTGTTAATCAGCTTAAACCTTACTAGTAAGCATTAAGCCCCAAGGTGTGTCTGGATGACATGTAGCTCTATCATTCGGAATGTACACAGCAAAGTTTAATGACATTTGACTTTAGGCAGATGGTAAACATAAAAAAAAGTACGCTTATAACTCTTGGCTGGGTCTGCTTGATTTACCTGACGCTTGAAAGGGTGCATTTATGTATATGACCTCTGCAACACGTCTTATGTAATAGAATGATAATTTAAGGGCGAAAGGTCATCTTTAAACACATTGTGACACTCTAGTGAATGTAAGTGTTTATTCAGGACATGTTTAAAAAAAACGAGATGAAAATGATAAAAATAGTGAAAACCTTTAGACCACTGCACTAATTGCCCAAATGCTTTTGTGAATGTAGATCTCCAAGTCTATATCATTTGTTTGACATGTGACAGTGAGGCAATGGAGTAACAAACTCTAGGATGGTCCTTTGTTTCATTAGACCCTCACACTCATCAACAAATCGTTTCCCACTTCCCTTCACGATAGCTCCTTCATAGGAACAGACATAATAAGAATAGACAGTCAAAGTATAAAATGCATGTCTTATTGTATTCTGTAGATAACTGTCGTCTCAAACTTGGGGGTTCTGGTTCACCTTGGCATGAAATAGAATTTTGTATCCTTCCTTGCAGTGACGTAGCTAGTAATTTGCCATCATGGGGGGGGGGAGGGCTTTACCTCTTTGGGGCCCCTTTTATTGTGCGTAATATGCAATATCAAATGTAAAAAAAAAACACTCATTTGGAAGCCCACATGAAGTGGGGGCTCAGAAGGATTTTCAAATTTAATTAAGGATGAAATGACCTGGGATGAAGTGACCGGGAATGAAATGACCGGTCACCATATATATATATATATATATCAGGGGCGGACTGGGAGTCAAAACCGTCCCGGACATTTCTATACAATTCGGCCCACAAATTGTATGCCACATGATGAGTGTCCAATCATACCTGACCTCAAAATCATAGTGTAAATTTTAATAATGTATCGAAAGTAGTTAGTATATGAATAATTTATTAGATGATTTTGAAACTATCAGATAAGCGCTATTACTCAATGAATCAAGTATAACACATATGAACTTTAATTTACAAATACAACTCTTCATCCTCCATTATTTGAACTGTTCATCCCACAAGGTCATGGGGGCGCGGTGGCTGAGTGGTTAATCGCTTCTGAACCTGGGGTCCCGGGTTCGAATCTCGGTAAAGACTAGGATTTGAATTTCGGGATTTTTAGGGCTCCCCTGGGTTCACCCAACTTTAACGGGTACCTGACTTTCGTTGAGAAAGTAAAGGCTGTTGGTCATTGTGCTGGCCTCATGACACCCTGCTCGTTAGCCGTTGGCAAAGAAACAGATGACCTTAATATCATCTGTCCTATAGATCGCAAGGTCTGAAAGAGAACTTTACTCTCATATACTTCTTTCTCAATAACTTGGAAAACTAGTTTGATTGCTTCTTAAAGCTGACTACACACATACACAACAGAACATATCCACTTGTTTTTTAATATCCTTACGTTCAGTAAAACAAATGCTGTCAAGATAATCTCATGTTCTAGCAAAGCCTCTTTGTATTTCAACTTAAGTCAATAACTTTGTCATCTTGGCATTAGTGTTTCTTATGGCGTTAAGCCTCTTCATTCGTAAATGCTGTCATCATAAAGTTGGTTCATGACACCAATCTAAATTAGACTAAATAGAGGCCAGACGTAGATCAAGATTTAAATGTATTAAACAATTTGAACAAAATTCACATCTATAAATTATTAAAATATAGCTTATCTTTTTACTGCTTAGGGGATGCAGATTTTTTTTTGTTCTAATTATTAAGAAGTGAATCTGATGCGAAAAGCCCACAATTACCCAGTAGTAAAGTAAGTAAATTTCCCCTTTCAGATTTTGTGGTCTATTTGGTAGATAATGTAAAGGTCATCTGTTTCTGTGGCCTACGGTTTACGAGGGTGAAATGTGGTCAGCACAACGACCAACCGCTTTTCCCCAACTAATGTCAGGTAGCCATTAGAGCTGGGTGAACTCAGAGGCGCCAAAAGATCCTGAAATTAAATTTAAAAAGTTCTTAGGTGATCAGTTAACGTTACTCTACTTATTCCAGAAGAGTTAGAAGAGTCTTATCAAAGACGACGTGTCGTTCTGTTTGCTTTCATGTGAAAAATAACGCCAAATGACTTTAAAAATTTTATTACTTTAAACGATCAAAACAAGATTATGTCTTGAATATTCCTGGTCCATTACTGAATTCGATGGGGGCCGCCTCTGAGTTTGTGTGATAACATAAACTCTCTTTGTAATATTGTTTTGCACAGCATTCCAGCAATAGTTATTATTACTTATTTTCTGCTCCTTCTTTTTTAGATTCTTTTGCATTTTGATTTCAATCAACACATGTCTACACTGTTCAAGATAATAATTGTGATTTGTGAAGGACTTCGTAGCGGGCCAACTCCACCAAATCTCAAAACAATTTACTGGCATTCATGCGGCCCTTTCGGTGGCCCTACCGGCCCACTTGGGTACCGGCCAAACGGGGAATTGGCCCGAATACCCATATAGCCATTCCGCCCCTGATATATGCATGTATATGTGTGTTTGTGTGTGTGTGTGAGAGAGAGAGTTTAGGGGGATCAATTAAAATTCGAATGAAAAAAAAAATTTTGAGGAGGGAGGAGTTGCCACTCCCATAACGGTTTATTTTCTTTCACCTGCCTGGTCCTTTGCTCTAGATTTTCGACTGTCATCCAAATGTTCCCGAATTTGAACCCTGCCCAATGTCTGCAGAGGGATTGAACAAGGACACAGATAGAAGAATTATTAATAAACTTTTAGATTAGATTGTAATAAACATCTCTGAAGCAACTTTCGAAACTTTTAGATTACAATGTAATAACCATCTCTGAAGGAACTTTCGAAACTTTTAGATTAGATTGTAATAACCATCTCTGAAGGAACTTTTAGATTACAATGTAATAACCATCTCTGAAGGAACTTTCGAAACTTTTAGATTAGATTGTAATAACCATCTCTGAAGGAACTTTTAGAATACAATGTAATAACCATCTCTGAAGGAACTTTCGAAACTTTTAGATTACAATGTAATAACCATCTCTGAAGGAACTTTCGAAACTTTTAGATTACAATGTAATAACCATCTCTGAAGGAACTTTCGAAACTTTTAGATTACAATGTAATAACCATCTCTGAAGGATCTTTCGAAACTTTTAAATTACTTTGTAATAACCGTCTCTGAAGGAACTTTCGAAACTTTTAGATTACATTGTAATAACCATCTCTGAAGGAACTTTCGAAACTTTTAGATTACAATGTAATAACCATCTCTGAAGGACATTTCGAAACTTTTAGATTACATTGTAATAACCATCTCTGAAGAAACTTTCAAAACTTTTAGATTACAATGTAATAACCATCTCTTAGGGAATTTTCGAGACTTTTAGATTACAATGTAATAACCATCTCTGAAGAAACTTTCGAAACTTTTTGATTACAATGTAATAACCATCTCTGAAGGAACTTTCGAAACTTTTAGATTACAATGTAATAACCATCTCTGAAAGAACTTTCGAAACTTTTAGATTAGATTGTAATAACCATCTCTGAAGGAACTTTTAGAATACAATGTAATAACCATCTCTGAAGGAACTTTCGAAACTTTTAGATTACAATGTAATAACCATCTCTAAAGGAACTTTCGAAACTTTTAGATTAGATGGTAATAACCATCTCTGAAGGAACTTTTAGATTACAATGTAATAACCATCTCTGAAGGAACTTTCGAAACTTTTAGATTACAATGTAATAACCATCTCTGAAGGAACTTTCGAAACTTTTAGATTACAATGTAATAACCATCTCTGAAGGATCTTTCGAAACTTTTAGATTACAATGTAATAACCATCTCTGAAGGAACTTTCGAAACTTTTAGATTACAATGTAATAACCATCTCTGAAGGAACTTTCGAAACTTTTAGATTACAATGTAATAACCATCTCTGAAAGAACTTTCGAAACTTTTAGATTACAATGTAATAACCATCTCTGAAGGAACTTTCGAAACTTTTAGATTACAATGTAATAACCATCTCTGAAGGAACTTTCGAAACTTTTAGATTACAATGTAATAACCATCTCTGAAGGAACTTTCGAAACTTTTAGATTACAATGTAATAACCATCTCTGAAGGATCTTTCGAAACTTTTAGATTACTTTGTAATAACCGTCTCTGAAGGAACTTTCGAAACTTTTAGATTACATTGTAATAACCATCTCTGAAGGAACTTTCGAAACTTTTAGATTACAATGTAATAACCATCTCTGAAGGACATTTCGAAACTTTTAGATTACATTGTAATAACCATCTCTGAAGGAACTTTTAGAATACAATGTAATAACCATCTCTGAAGGAACTTTCGAAACTTTTAGATTACAATGTAATAACCATCTCTAAAGGAACTTTCGAAACTTTTAGATTACAATGTAATAACCATCTCTAAAGGAACTTTCGAAACTTTTAGATTAGATGGTAATAACCATCTCTGAAGGAACTTTTAGAATACAATGTAATAACCATCTCTGAAGGAACTTTCGAAACTTTTAGATTACAATGTAATAACCATCTCTGAAAGAACTTTCGAAACTTTTAGATTAGATTGTAATAACCATCTCTGAAGGAACTTTTAGAATACAATGTAATAACCATCTCTGAAGGAACTTTCGAAACTTTTAGATTACAATGTAATAACCATCTCTAATAGAACTTTCGAAACTTTTAGATTAGATGGTAATAACCATCTCTGAAGGAACTTTTAGATTACAATGTAATAACCATCTCTGAAGGAACTTTCGAAACTTTTAGATTACAATGTAATAACCATCTCTGAAGGAACTTTCGAAACTTTTAGATTACAATGTAATAACCATCTCTGAAGGAACTTTCGAAACTTTTAGATTACAATGTAATAATCATCTCTGAAGGATCTTTCGAAACTTTTAGATTACTTTGTAATAACCGTCTCTGAAGGAACTTTCGAAACTTTTAGATTACATTGTAATAACCATCTCTGAAGGAACTTTCGAAACTTTTAGATTACAATGTAATAACCATCTCTGAAGGACATTTCGAAACTTTTAGATTAGATTGTAATAACCATCTCTGAAGGAACTTTCGAAACTTTTAGATTACAATGTAATAACCATCTCTTAAGGAATTTTCGAGACTTTTAGATTACAATGTAATAACCATCTCTGAAGGAACTTTTGAAACTTTTAGATTACAATGTAATAACCATCTCTGAAAGAACTTTCGAAACTTTTAGATTACAATGTAATAACCATCTCTGAAGGAACTTTCGAAACTTTTTGATTACAATGTAATCTCTGAAGGAACTTTCGAAACTTTTAGATTACAATGTAATAACCATCTCTGAAAGAACTTTCGAAACTTTTAGATTAGATTGTAATAACCATCTCTGAAGGAACTTTTAGAATACAATGTAATAACCATCTCTGAAGGAACTTTCGAAACTTTTAGATTACAATGTAATAACCATCTCTGAAGGAACTTTCGAAACTTTTAGATTACAATGTAATAACCATCTCTGAAGGAACTTTCGAAACTTTTAGATTACAATGTAATAACCATCTCTGAAGGATCTTTCGAAACTTTTAGATTACTTTGTAATAACCGTCTCTGAAGGAACTTTCGAAACTTTTAGATTACATTGTAATAACCATCTCTGAAGGAACTTTCGAAACTTTTAGATTACAATGTAATAACCATCTCTGAAGGACATTTCGAAACTTTTAGATTACATTGTAATAACCATCTCTGAAGAAACTTTCAAAACTTTTAGATTACAATGTAATAACCATCTCTTAAGGAATTTTCGAGACTTTTAGATTACAATGTAATAACCATCTCTGAAGAAACTTTCGAAACTTTTTGATTACACTGTAATAACCATCTCTGAAGGAACTTTCGAAACTTTTAGAATACAATGTAATAACCATCTCTGAAAGAACTTTCGAAACTTTTAGATTAGATTGTAATAACCATCTCTGAAGGAACTTTTAGAATACAATGTAATAACCATCTCTGAAGGAACTTTTTGAAACTTTTAGATTACAATGTAATAACCATCTCTAAAGGAACTTTCGAAACTTTTAGATTAGATGGTAATAACCATCTCTGAAAGAACTTTTAGATTACAATGTAATAACCATCTCTGAAGGAACTTTCGAAACTTTTAGATTACAATGTAATAACCATCTCTGAAGGAACTTTCGAAACTTTTAGATTACAATGTAATAACCATCTCTGAAGGAACTTTCGAAACTTTTAGATTACAATGTAATAACCATCTCTGAAGGATCTTTCGAAACTTTTAGATTACAATGTAATAACCATCTCTGAAGGAACTTTCGAAACTTTTAGATTACAATGTAATAACCATCTCTGAAGGAACTTTCGAAACTTTTAGATTACAATGTAATAACCATCTCTGAAAGAACTTTCGAAACTTTTAGATTACAATGTAATAACCATCTCTGAAGGAACTTTCGAAACTTTTAGATTACAATGTAATAACCATCTCTGAAGGAACTTTCGAAACTTTTAGATTACAATGTAATAACCATCTCTGAAGGAACTTTCGAAACTTTTAGATTACAATGTAATAACCATCTCTGAAGGATCTTTCGAAACTTTTAGATTACTTTGTAATAACCGTCTCTGAAGGAACTTTCGAAACTTTTAGATTACATTGTAATAACCATCTCTGAAGGAACTTTCGAAACTTTTAGATTACAATGTAATAACCATCTCTGAAGGACATTTCGAAACTTTTAGATTACATTGTAATAACCATCTCTGAAGAAACTTCAAAACTTTTAGATTACAATGTAATAACCATCTCTTAAGGAATTTTCGAGACTTTTAGATTACAATGTAATAACCATCTCTGAAGAAACTTTCGAAACTTTTAGATTACAATGTAATAACCATCTCTGAAAGAACTTTCGAAACTTTTAGATTAGATTGTAATAACCATCTCTGAAGGAACTTTTAGAATACAATGTAATAACCATCTCTGAAGGAACTTTCGAAACTTTTAGATTACAATGTAATAACCATCTCTAAAGGAACTTTCGAAACTTTTAGATTACAATGTAATAACCATCTCTAAAGGAACTTTCGAAACTTTTAGATTAGATGGTAATAACCATCTCTGAAGGAACTTTTAGATTACAATGTAATAACCATCTCTTAAGGAATTTTCGAGACTTTTAGATTACAATGTAATAACCATCTCTGAAGAAACTTTCGAAACTTTTTGATTACAATGTAATAACCATCTCTGAAGGAACTTTCGAAACTTTTAGATTACAATGTAATAACCATCTCTGAAAGAACTTTCGAAACTTTAAGATTAGATTGTAATAACCATCTCTGAAGGAACTTTTAGAATACAATGTAATAACCATCTCTGAAGGAACTTTCGAAACTTTTAGATTACAATGTAATAACCATCTCTAAAGGAACTTTTGAAACTTTTAGATTAGATGGTAATAACCATCTCTGAAAGAACTTTTAGATTACAATGTAATAACCATCTCTGAAGGAACTTTCGAAACTTTTAGATTACAATGTAATAACCATCTCTGAAGGAACTTTCGAAACTTTTAGATTACAATGTAATAACCATCTCTGAAGGAACTTTCGAAACTTTTAGATTACAATGTAATAACCATCTCTGAAGGATCTTTCGAAACTTTTAGATTACAATGTAATAACCATCTCTGAAGGAACTTTCGAAACTTTTAGATTACAATGTAATAACCATCTCTCTAGGAACTTTCGAAACTTTTAGATTACAATGTAATAACCATCTCTGAAAGAACTTTCGAAACTTTTAGATTACAATGTAATAACCATCTCTGAAGGAACTTTCGAAACTTTTAGATTACAATGTAATAACCATCTCTGAAGGAACTTTCGAAACTTTTAGATTACAATGTAATAACCATCTCTGAAGGAACTTTCGAAACTTTTAGATTACAATGTAATAACCATCTCTAAAGGATCTTTCGAAACTTTTAGATTACTTTGTAAAAACCGTCTCTGAAGGAACTTTCGAAACTTTTAGATTACATTGTAATAACCATCTCTGAAGGAACTTTCGAAACTTTTAGATTACAATGTAATAACCATCTCTGAAGGACATTTCGAAACTTTTAGATTACATTGTAATAACCATCTCTGAAGAAACTTCAAAACTTTTAGATTACAATGTAATAACCATCTCTTAAGGAATTTTCGAGACTTTTAGATTACAATGTAATAACCATCTCTGAAGAAACTTTCGAAACTTTTTGATTACAATGTAATAACCATCTCTGAAGGACATTTCGAAACTTTTAGATTACAATGTAATAACCATCTCTGAAAGAACTTTCGAAACTTTTAGATTAGATTGTAATAACCATCTCTGAAGGAACTTTTAGAATACAATGTAATAACCATCTCTGAAGGAACTTTCGAAACTTTTAGATTACAATGTAATAACCATCTCTAAAGGAACTTTCGAAACTTTTAGATTACAATGTAATAACCATCTCTAAAGGAACTTTCGAAACTTTTAGATTAGATGGTAATAACCATCTCTGAAGGAACTTTTAGATTACAATGTAATAACCATCTCTGAAGGAACTTTCGAAACTTTTAGATTACAATGTAATAACCATCTCTAAAGGAACTTTCGAAACTTTTAGATTACAATGTAATAACCATCTCTAAAGGAACTTTCGAAACTTTTAGATTAGATGGTAATAACCATCTCTGAAGGAACTTTTAGATTACAATGTAATAACCATCTCTGAAGGAACTTTCGAAACTTTTAGATTACAATGTAATAACCATCTCTGAAGGAACTTTCGAAACTTTTAGATTACAATTTAATAACCATGTCTGAAGGAACTTTCGAAACTTTTAAATTACAATGTAATAACCATCTCTGAAGGAACTTTCGAAACTTTTAGATTACAATGTAATAACCATCTCTGAAGGATCTTTCGAAACTTTTAGATTACTTTGTAATAACCGTCTCTGAAGGAACTTTCGAAACTTTTAGATTACATTGTAATAACCATCTCTGAAGGAACTTTCGAAACTTTTAGATTACAATGTAATAACCATCTCTGAAGGACATTTCGAAACTTTTAGATTACATTGTAATAACCATCTCTTAAGGAATTTTCGAGACTTTTAGATTACAATGTAATAACCATCTCTGAAGGAACTTTCGAAACTTTTAGATTACAATGTAATAACCATCTCTAAAGGAACTTTCGAAACTTTTAGATTACAATGTAATAACCATCTCTAAAGGAACTTTCGAAACTTTTAGATTAGATGGTAATAACCATCTCTGAAGGAACTTTTAGATTACAATGTAATAACCATCTCTGAAGGAACTTTCGAAACTTTTAGATTACAATGTAATAACCATCTCTGAAGGAACTTTCGAAACTTTTAGATTACAATTTAATAACCATGTCTGAAGGAACTTTCGAAACTTTTAAATTACAATGTAATAACCATCTCTGAAGGAACTTTCGAAACTTTTAGATTACAATGTAATAACCATCTCTGAAGGATCTTTCGAAACTTTTAGATTACTTTGTAATAACCGTCTCTGAAGGAACTTTCGAAACTTTTAGATTACATTGTAATAACCATCTCTGAAGGAACTTTCGAAACTTTTAGATTACAATGTAATAACCATCTCTGAAGGACATTTCGAAACTTTTAGATTACATTGTAATAACCATCTCTTAAGGAATTTTCGAGACTTTTAGATTACAATGTAATAACCATCTCTGAAGAAACTTTCGAAACTTTTATATTACAATGTAATAACCATCTCTGGAGGAACTTTCGAAACTTTTAGATTACAATGTAATAACCATCTCTGAAAGAACTTTCGAAACTTTTAGATTACATTGTAATAACCATCTCTGAAGGAACTTTTAGAATACAATGTAATAACCATCTCTGAAGGAACTTTCGAAACTTTTAGATTACAATGTAATAACCATCTCTGAAAGAACTTTCGAAACTTTTAGATTAGATTGTAATAACCATCTCTGAAGGAACTTTTAGAATACAATGTAATAACCATCTCTGAAGGAACTTTCGAAACTTTTAGATTACAATGTAATAACCATCTCTAATAGAACTTTCGAAACTTTTAGATTAGATGGTAATAACCATCTCTGAAGGAACTTTTAGATTACAATGTAATAACCATCTCTGAAGGAACTTTCGAAACTTTTAGATTACAATGTAATAACCATCTCTGAAGGAACTTTCGAAACTTTTAGATTACAATGTAATAACCATCTCTGAAGGAACTTTCGAAACTTTTAGATTACAATGTAATAATCATCTCTGAAGGATCTTTCGAAACTTTTAGATTACTTTGTAATAACCGTCTCTGAAGGAACTTTCGAAACTTTTAGATTACATTGTAATAACCATCTCTGAAGGAACTTTCGAAACTTTTAGATTACAATGTAATAACCATCTCTAAAGGAACTTTCGAAACTTTTAGATTACATTGTAATAACCATCTCTGAAGGAACTTTCGAAACTTTTAGATTACAATGTAATAACCATCTCTGAAGGACATTTCGAAACTTTTAGATTACATTGTAATAACCATCTCTTAAGGAATTTTCGAGACTTTTAGATTACAATGTAATAACCATCTCTGAAGGAACTTTCGAAACTTTTAGATTACAATGTAATAACCATCTCTAAAGGAACTTTCGAAACTTTTAGATTACAATGTAATAACCATCTCTAAAGGAACTTTCGAAACTTTTAGATTAGATGGTAATAACAATCTCTGAAGGAACTTTTAGATTACAATGTAATAACCATCTCTGAAGGAACTTTCGAAACTTTTAGATTACAATGTAATAACCATCTCTGAAGGAACTTTCGAAACTTTTAGATTACAATTTAATAACCATGTCTGAAGGAACTTTCGAAACTTTTAAATTACAATGTAATAACCATCTCTGAAGGAACTTTCGAAACTTTTAGATTACAATGTAATAACCATCTCTGAAGGATCTTTCGAAACTTTTAGATTACTTTGTAATAACCGTCTCTGAAGGAACTTTCGAAACTTTTAGATTACATTGTAATAACCATCTCTGAAGGAACTTTCGAAACTTTTAGATTACAATGTAATAACCATCTCTGAAGGACATTTCGAAACTTTTAGATTATATTGTAATAACCATCTCTTAAGGAATTTTCGAGACTTTTAGATTACAATGTAATAACCATCTCTGAAGAAACTTTCGAAACTTTTATATTACAATGTAATAACCATCTCTGGAGGAACTTTCGAAACTTTTAGATTACAATGTAATAACCATCTCTGAAAGAACTTTCGAAACTTTTAGATTACATTGTAATAACCATCTCTGAAGGAACTTTTAGAATACAATGTAATAACCATCTCTGAAGGAACTTTCGAAACTTTTAGATTACAATGTAATAACCATCTCTGAAAGAACTTTCGAAACTTTTAGATTAGATTGTAATAACCATCTCTGAAGGAACTTTTAGAATACAATGTAATAACCATCTCTGAAGGAACTTTCGAAACTTTTAGATTACAATGTAATAACCATCTCTAATAGAACTTTCGAAACTTTTAGATTAGATGGTAATAACCATCTCTGAAGGAACTTTTAGATTACAATGTAATAACCATCTCTGAAGGAACTTTCGAAACTTTTAGATTACAATGTAATAACCATCTCTGAAGGAACTTTCGAAACTTTTAGATTACAATGTAATAACCATCTCTGAAGGAACTTTCGAAACTTTTAGATTACAATGTAATAATCATCTCTGAAGGATCTTTCGAAACTTTTAGATTACTTTGTAATAACCGTCTCTGAAGGAACTTTCGAAACTTTTAGATTACATTGTAATAACCATCTCTGAAGGAACTTTCGAAACTTTTAGATTACAATGTAATAACCATCTCTGAAGGACATTTCGAAACTTTTAGATTACATTGTAATAACCATCTCTGAAGGAACTTTCGAAACTTTTAGATTACAATGTAATAACCATCTCTTAAGGAATTTTCGAGACTTTTAGATTACAATGTAATAACCATCTCTGAAGGAACTTTCGAAACTTTTAGATTACAATGTAATAACCATCTCTGAAAGAACTTTCGAAACTTTTAGATTACATTGTAATAACCATCTCTGAAGGAACTTTTAGAATACAATGTAATAACCATCTCTGAAGGAACTTTCGAAACTTTTAGATTACAATGTAATAACCATCTCTGAAAGAACTTTCGAAACTTTTAGATTAGATTGTAATAACCATCTCTGAAGGAACTTTTAGAATACAATGTAATAACCATCTCTGAAGGAACTTTCGAAACTTTTAGATTACAATGTAATAACCATCTCTAATAGAACTTTCGAAACTTTTAGATTAGATGGTAATAACCATCTCTGAAGGAACTTTTAGATTACAATGTAATAACCATCTCTGAAGGAACTTTCGAAACTTTTAGATTACAATGTAATAACCATCTCTGAAGGAACTTTCGAAACTTTTAGATTACAATGTAATAACCATCTCTGAAGGAACTTTCGAAACTTTTAGATTACAATGTAATAATCATCTCTGAAGGATCTTTCGAAACTTTTAGATTACTTTGTAATAACCGTCTCTGAAGGAACTTTCGAAACTTTTAGATTACATTGTAATAACCATCTCTGAAGGAACTTTCGAAACTTTTAGATTACAATGTAATAACCATCTCTAAAGGAACTTTCGAAACTTTTAGATTACATTGTAATAACCATCTCTGAAGGAACTTTCGAAACTTTTAGATTACAATGTAATAACCATCTCTGAAGGACATTTCGAAACTTTTAGATTACATTGTAATAACCATCTCTTAAGGAATTTTCGAGACTTTTAGATTACAATGTAATAACCATCTCTGAAGGAACTTTCGAAACTTTTAGATTACAATGTAATAACCATCTCTAAAGGAACTTTCGAAACTTTTAGATTACAATGTAATAACCATCTCTAAAGGAACTTTCGAAACTTTTAGATTAGATGGTAATAACAATCTCTGAAGGAACTTTTAGATTACAATGTAATAACCATCTCTGAAGGAACTTTCGAAACTTTTAGATTACAATGTAATAACCATCTCTGAAGGAACTTTCGAAACTTTTAGATTACAATTTAATAACCATGTCTGAAGGAACTTTCGAAACTTTTAAATTACAATGTAATAACCATCTCTGAAGGAACTTTCGAAACTTTTAGATTACAATGTAATAACCATCTCTGAAGGATCTTTCGAAACTTTTAGATTACTTTGTAATAACCGTCTCTGAAGGAACTTTCGAAACTTTTAGATTACATTGTAATAACCATCTCTGAAGGAACTTTCGAAACTTTTAGATTACAATGTAATAACCATCTCTGAAGGACATTTCGAAACTTTTAGATTATATTGTAATAACCATCTCTTAAGGAATTTTCGAGACTTTTAGATTACAATGTAATAACCATCTCTGAAGAAACTTTCGAAACTTTTATATTACAATGTAATAACCATCTCTGGAGGAACTTTCGAAACTTTTAGATTACAATGTAATAACCATCTCTGAAAGAACTTTCGAAACTTTTAGATTACATTGTAATAACCATCTCTGAAGGAACTTTTAGAATACAATGTAATAACCATCTCTGAAGGAACTTTCGAAACTTTTAGATTACAATGTAATAACCATCTCTGAAAGAACTTTCGAAACTTTTAGATTAGATTGTAATAACCATCTCTGAAGGAACTTTTAGAATACAATGTAATAACCATCTCTGAAGGAACTTTCGAAACTTTTAGATTACAATGTAATAACCATCTCTAATAGAACTTTCGAAACTTTTAGATTAGATGGTAATAACCATCTCTTGAAGGAACTTTTAGATTACAATGTAATAACCATCTCTGAAGGAACTTTCGAAACTTTTAGATTACAATGTAATAACCATCTCTGAAGGAACTTTCGAAACTTTTAGATTACAATGTAAATAACCATCTCTGAAGGAACTTTCGAAACTTTTAGATTACAATGTAATAATCATCTCTGAAGGATCTTTCGAAACTTTTAGATTACTTTGTAATAACCGTCTCTGAAGGAACTTTCGAAACTTTTAGATTACATTGTAATAACCATCTCTGAAGGAACTTTCGAAACTTTTAGATTACAATGTAATAACCATCTCTGAAGGACATTTCGAAACTTTTAGATTACATTGTAATAACCATCTCTGAAGGAACTTTCGAAACTTTTAGATTACAATGTAATAACCATCTCTTAAGGAATTTTCGAGACTTTTAGATTACAATGTAATAACCATCTCTGAAGGAACTTTTGAAACTTTTAGATTACAATGTAATAACCATCTCTGAAAGAACTTTCGAAACTTTTAGATTACAATGTAATAACCATCTCTGAAGGAACTTTCGAAACTTTTTGATTACAATGTAATCTCTGAAGGAACTTTCGAAACTTTTAGATTACAATGTAATAACATTCTCTGAAAGAACTTTCGAAACTTTTAGATTAGATTGTAATAACCATCTCTGAAGGAACTTTTAGAATACAATGTAATAACCATCTCTGAAGGAACTTTCGAAACTTTTAGATTACAATGTAATAACCATCTCTGAAGGAACTTTCGAAACTTTTAGATTACAATGTAATAACCATCTCTGAAGGAACTTTCGAAACTTTTAGATTACAATGTAATAACCATCTCTGAAGGATCTTTCGAAACTTTTAGATTACTTTGTAATAACCGTCTCTGAAGGAACTTTCGAAACTTTTAGATTACATTGTAATAACCATCTCTGAAGGAACTTTCGAAACTTTTAGATTACAATGTAATAACCATCTCTGAAGGACATTTCGAAACTTTTAGATTACATTGTAATAACCATCTCTGAAGAAACTTTCAAAACTTTTAGATTACAATGTAATAACCATCTCTTAAGGAATTTTCGAGACTTTTAGATTACAATGTAATAACCATCTCTGAAGAAACTTTCGAAACTTTTTGATTACAATGTAATAACCATCTCTGAAGGAACTTTCGAAACTTTTAGAATACAATGTAATAACCATCTCTGAAAGAACTTTCGAAACTTTTAGATTAGATTGTAATAACCATCTCTGAAGGAACTTTTAGAATACAATGTAATAACCATCTCTGAAGGAACTTTTTGAAACTTTTAGATTACAATGTAATAACCATCTCTAAAGGAACTTTCGAAACTTTTAGATTAGATGGTAATAACCATCTCTGAAAGAACTTTTAGATTACAATGTAATAACCATCTCTGAAGGAACTTTCGAAACTTTTAGATTACAATGTAATAACCATCTCTGAAGGAACTTTCGAAACTTTTAGATTACAATGTATAAAACCATCTCTGAAGGAACTTTCGAAACTTTTAGATTACAATGTAATAACCATCTCTGAAGGATCTTTCGAAACTTTTAGATTACAATGTAATAACCATCTCTGAAGGAACTTTCGAAACTTTTAGATTACAATGTAATAACCATCTCTGAAGGAACTTTCGAAACTTTTAGATTACAATGTAATAACCATCTCTGAAAGAACTTTCGAAACTTTTAGATTACAATGTAATAACCATCTCTGAAGGAACTTTCGAAACTTTTAGATTACAATGTAATAACCATCTCTGAAGGAACTTTCGAAACTTTTAGATTACAATGTAATAACCATCTCTGAAGGAACTTTCGAAACTTTTAGATTACAATGTAATAACCATCTCTGAAGGATCATTCGAAACTTTTAGATTACTTTGTAATAACCGTCTCTGAAGGAACTTTCGAAACTTTTAGATTACATTGTAATAACCATCTCTGAAGGAACTTTCGAAACTTTTAGATTACAATGTAATAACCATCTCTGAAGGACATTTCGAAACTTTTAGATTACATTGTAATAACCATCTCTGAAGAAACTTCAAAACTTTTAGATTACAATGTAATAACCATCTCTTAAGGAATTTTCGAGACTTTTAGATTACAATGTAATAACCATCTCTGAAGAAACTTTCGAAACTTTTAGATTACAATGTAATAACCATCTCTGAAAGAACTTTCGAAACTTTTAGATTAGATTGTAATAACCATCTCTGAAGGAACTTTTAGAATACAATGTAATAACCATCTCTGAAGGAACTTTCGAAACTTTTAGATTACAATGTAATAACCATCTCTAAAGGAACTTTCGAAACTTTTAGATTACAATGTAATAACCATCTCTAAAGGAACTTTCGAAACTTTTAGATTAGATGGTAATAACCATCTCTGAAGGAACTTTTAGATTACAATGTAATAACCATCTCTTAAGGAATTTTCGAGACTTTTAGATTACAATGTAATAACCATCTCTGAAGAAACTTTCGAAACTTTTTGATTACAATGTAATAACCATCTCTGAAGGAACTTTCGAAACTTTTAGATTACAATGTAATAACCATCTCTGAAAGAACTTTCGAAACTTTAAGATTAGATTGTAATAACCATCTCTGAAGGAACTTTTAGAATACAATGTAATAACCATCTCTGAAGGAACTTTCGAAACTTTTAGATTACAATGTAATAACCATCTCTAAAGGAACTTTCGAAACTTTTAGATTAGATGGTAATAACCATCTCTGAAAGAACTTTTAGATTACAATGTAATAACCATCTCTGAAGGAACTTTCGAAACTTTTAGATTACAATGTAATAACCATCTCTGAAGGAACTTTCGAAACTTTTAGATTACAATGTAATAACCATCTCTGAAGGAACTTTCGAAACTTTTAGATTACAATGTAATAACCATCTCTGAAGGATCTTTCGAAACTTTTAGATTACAATGTAATAACCATCTCTGAAGGAACTTTCGAAACTTTTAGATTACAATGTAATAACCATCTCTCTAGGAACTTTCGAAACTTTTAGATTACAATGTAATAACCATCTCTGAAAGAACTTTCGAAACTTTTAGATTACAATGTAATAACCATCTCTGAAGGAACTTTCGAAACTTTTAGATTACAATGTAATAACCATCTCTGAAGGAACTTTCGAAACTTTTAGATTACAATGTAATAACCATCTCTGAAGGAACTTTCGAAACTTTTAGATTACAATGTAATAACCATCTCTAAAGGATCTTTCGAAACTTTTAGATTACTTTGTAAAAACCGTCTCTGAAGGAACTTTCGAAACTTTTAGATTACATTGTAATAACCATCTCTGAAGGAACTTTCGAAACTTTTAGATTACAATGTAATAACCATCTCTGAAGGACATTTCGAAACTTTTAGATTACATTGTAATAACCATCTCTGAAGAAACTTCAAAACTTTTAGATTACAATGTAATAACCATCTCTTAAGGAATTTTCGAGACTTTTAGATTACAATGTAATAACCATCTCTGAAGAAACTTTCGAAACTTTTTGATTACAATGTAATAACCATCTCTGAAGGACATTTCGAAACTTTTAGATTACAATGTAATAACCATCTCTGAAAGAACTTTCGAAACTTTTAGATTAGATTGTAATAACCATCTCTGAAGGAACTTTTAGAATACAATGTAATAACCATCTCTGAAGGAACTTTCGAAACTTTTAGATTACAATGTAATAACCATCTCTAAAGGAACTTTCGAAACTTTTAGATTACAATGTAATAACCATCTCTAAAGGAACTTTCGAAACTTTTAGATTAGATGGTAATAACCATCTCTGAAGGAACTTTTAGATTACAATGTAATAACCATCTCTGAAGGAACTTTCGAAACTTTTAGATTACAATGTAATAACTATCTCTGAAGGAACTTTCGAAACTTTTAGATTACAATTTAATAACCATGTCTGAAGGAACTTTCGAAACTTTTAGATTACAATGTAATAACCATCTCTGAAGGAACTTTCGAAACTTTTAGATTACAATGTAATAACCATCTCTGAAGGATCTTTCGAAACTTTTAGATTACTTTGTAATAACCGTCTCTGAATGAACTTTCGAAACTTTTAGATTACATTGTAATAACCATCTCTGAAGGACAATTCGAAACTTTTAGATTACATTGTAATATTCATCTCTGAAGAAACTTTCGAAACTTTTAGATTACAATGTAATAACCATCTCTTAAGGAATTTTCGAGACTTTTAGATTACAATGTAATAACCATCTTTGAAGAAACTTTCGAAACTTTTAGATTACAATGTAATAACCATCTCTGGAGGAACTTTCAAAACTTTTAGATTACATTGTAATAACCATCTCTGAAGGAACTTTTAGAATACAATGTAATAACCATCTCAGAAGGAACTTTCGAAACTTTTAGATTACAATGTAATAACCATCTCTGAAGGAACTTTCGAAACTTTTAGATTACAATGTAATAACCATCTCTGAAGGAACTTTCGAAACTTTTAGATTACTTTGTATTAACCATCTCTGAAGAAACTTTCGAAACTTTTAGATTACAATGTAATAACCATCTCTTAAGGAATTTTCGAGACTTTTAGATTACAATGTAATAACCATCTCTGAAGGAACTTTCGAAACTTTTAGATTACAATGTAATAACCATCTCTGAAAGAACTTTCGAAACTTTTAGATTACAATGTAATAACCATCTCTGAAGGAACTTTCGAAACTTTTAGATTACAATGTAATAACCATCTCTGAAGGAACTTTCGAAACTTTTAGATTACAATGTAATAACCATCTCTGAAGGAACTTTCGAAACTTTTAGATTACAATGTAATAACCATCTCTGAAGGATCTTTCGAAACTTTTAGATTACTTTGTAATAACCGTCTCTAAAGGAACTTTCGAAACTTTTAGATTACATTGTAATAACCATCTCTAAAGGAACTTTCGAAACTTTTAGATTACAATGTAATAACCATCTCTGAAGGACATTTCGAAACTTATAGATTACATTGTAATAACCATCTCTGAAGAAACTTCAAAACTTTTAGATTACAATGTAATAACCATCTCTTAAGGAATTTTCGAGACTTTTAGATTACAATGTAATAACCATCTCTGAAGAAACTTTCGAAACTTTTGATTACAATGTAATAACCATCTCTGAAGGAACTTTCGAAACTTTTAGATTACAATGTAATAACCATCTCTGAAAGAACTTTCGAAACTTTTAGATTAGATTGTAATAACCATCTCTGAAGGAACTTTTAGAATACAATGTAATAACCATCTCTGAAGGAACTTTCGAAACTTTTAGATTACAATGTAATAACCATCTCTAAAGGAACTTTCGAAACTTTTAGATTACAATGTAATAACCATCTCTAAAGGAACTTTCGAAACTTTTAGATTAGATGGTAATAACCATCTCTGAAGAAACTTTTAGATTACAATGTAATAACCATCTCTGAAGGAACTTTCGAAACTTTTAGATTACAATGTAATAACCATCTATGAAGGAACTTTCGAAACTTTTAGATTACAATGTAATAACCATCTCTGAAGGAACTTTCGAAACTTTTAGATTACAATGTAATAACCATCTCTGAAGGATCTTTCGAAACTTTTAGATTACTTTGTAATAACCGTCTCTGAAGGAACTTTCGAAACTTTTAGATTACATTGTAATAACTATCTCTAAAGGAACTTTCGAAACTTTTAGATTACAATGTAATAACCATCTCTGAAGGACATTTCGAAACTTTTAGATTACATTGTAATAACCATCTCTGAAGAAACTTCAAAACTTTTAGATTACAATGTAATAACCATCTCTTAAGGAATTTTCGAGACTTTTAGATTACAATGTAATAACCATCTCTGAAGAAACTTTCGAAACTTTTTGATTACAATGTAATAACCATCTCTGAAGGAACTTTCGAAACTTTTAGATTACAATGTAATAACCATCTCTGAAAGAACTTTCGAAACTTTTAGATTAGATTGTAATAACCATCTCTGAAGGAACTTTTAGAATACAATGTAATAACCATCTCTGAAGGAACTTTCGAAACTTTTAGATTACAATGTAATAACCATCTCTGAAGGAACTTTCGAAACTTTTAGATTACTATTTAATAACCATGTCTGAAGGAACTTTCGAAACTTTTAGATTACAATGTAATAACCATCTCTGAAGGAACTTTCGAAACTTTTAGATTACAATGTAATAACCATCTCTGAAGGATCTTTCGAAACTTTTAGATTACTTTGTAATAACCGTCTCTGAAGGAACTTTCGAAACTTTTAGATTACATTGTAATAACCATCTCTGAAGGAACTTTCGAAACTTTTAGATTACAATGTAATAACCATCTCTTAAGGAATTTTCGAGACTTTTAGATTACAATGTAATAACCATCTCTGAAGAAACTTTCGAAACTTTTAGATTACAATGTAATAACCATCTCTGGAGGAACTTTCGAAACTTTTAGATTACAATGTAATAACCATCTCTGAAAGAACTTTCGAAACTTTTAGATTACATTGTAATAACCATCTCTGAAGGAACTTTTAGAATACAATGTAATAACCATCTCTGAAGGAACTTTCGAAACTTTTAGATTACAATGTAATAACCATCTCTGAAGGAACTTTCGAAACTTTTAGATTACAATGTAATAACCATCTCTGAAGGAACTTTCGAAACTTTTAGATTACAATGTAATAACCATCTCTGAAGGAACTTTCGAAACTTTTAGATTACAATGTAATAATCATCTCTGAAGGATCTTTCGAAACTTTTAGATTACTTTGTAATAACCGTCTCTGAAGGAACTTTCGAAACTTTTAGATTACATTGTAATAACCATCTCTGAAGGAAATTTCGAAACTTTTAGATTACAATGTAATAACCATCTCTGAAGGACATTTCGAAACTTTTAGATTACATTGTAATAACCATATCTGAAGAAACTTTCGAAACTTTTAGATTACAATGTAATAACCATCTCTTAAGGAATTTTCGAGACTTTTAGATTACAATGTAATAACCATCTCTGAAGGAACTTTCGAAACTTTTAGATTACAATGTAATAACCATCTCTGAAGGAACTTTCGAAACTTTTAGATTACAATGTAATAACCATCTCTGAAAGAACTTTCGAAACTTTTAGATTACATTGTAATAACCATCTCTGAAGGAACTTTCGAAACTTTTAGATTACAATGTAATAACCATCTCTGAAGGAACTTTCGAAACTTTTAGATTACATTGTAATAACCATCTCTGAAGGAAATTTCGAAACTTTTAGATTACAATGTAATAACCATCTCTGAAGGAACTTTCGAATATTTTAGATTACAATGTAATAACCATCTCTGAAGGAACTTTCGAAACTTTTAGGTTACAATGTAATAACCATCTCTGAAGGAACGCTTGAAACGTGTAAAACAAAGCTACAAAATAAAAAAATCGTTAGTCGACTTCATACCTTTTCTATCCACCAGTTGCCAGTGCTATTAGCCTTTGACCGAGTTACACAATAGAATACAAACTATACGATAGAGGACAATAAATTTCAGATGGTGATGAACGTAAATATACAACAAAACAATAGGTGCGGTAATCAAACACTGAGGCTCAACTTTACGGCTTCTCACGCCCAGGAGATCTTTACAGGCAATGTATATTTTATTGATTATTTCCCCTTTCTTTTCTAAAAATAAAGATATCCACGTGGTAAATTCAAACGATTTTTTTAAAGTGTGCTGGAGGGGCGGGAACGTGTCAAGATTTTGGAAGGGGTGCGGGAGTGGAGCAAGCTGTACTTTTAGAAAAATGTATTATGATGGATAAGACAAAGAGGATTTGAAAAGATGATTTGGGGAATAGGGAATGGGGGAGATAGTGAAAATGATGGTATTGTGAGAACATTGTCAGCCCTGAGGTACGATACATATTGTGTCAACATGTTTTGTACGCCTCTCAAGGTATACATTTAGAAAATAGGGAACTTTGTCACGTACATTTGATCTAGTCAGCTCTATAGCTTCGTTTTTCTTTCTCACGCCGTCTTTATTAGTCCATATTAGTTTACAATGTACGTTTGTGTAAAAGCGAGTGTGTTCAGTAACCATAAAATATATTCAAAATATATAATAATGATATTGGGGCGGTCGGTTTCTATAGCAACGGAAGCATCATTTGGGTTGGGGGACAGAGTAACATTTTGTTCAAAATCATTGACTTGATTTCTTTTTCCACGTTGACTTGATTTGTTTTTCCACATTGACTTGATTTCTTTTTCCACGTTGACTTGATTTCTTTTTCCACGTTGACTTGATTTCTTTTTCCACGTTGACTTGATTTCTTTTTCCACGTTGACTTGATTTGTTTTTCCACATTGACTTGATTTGTTTTTCCACATTGACTTTTTTTTTCCCACATTGACTTGATTTGTTTTTCCACATTGACTTGATTTGTTTTTCCACATTGACTTGATTTGTTTTTCCACATTGACTTGATTTGTTTTTCCACATTGACTTGATTTGTTTTTCCACGTTGACTTGATTTCTTTTTCCACATTGACTTGATTTGTTTTTCCACATTGACTTGATTTGTTTTTCCACGTTGACTTGATTTCTTTTTCCACGTTGGCTTGTCCACACTAAATGCTTTTTAGCGAATTTCCGCCTCAGCTGCTGACTTCGTCTGCATATTGTTTTGCACCATTATCGACTTGCAATAGAAAAAAAAAGTTTAAATAATTACTACCTTTTAATATACAGACGAGGTGTTTGTGTATGTGTGTGTGTGCGTATGAATGTGTATCTGTGCCTACATTATATTCATAGATATCATAACTTTATAAATGAGGTGGGGGTGGGGGAATAAACGATCCATTTAAAATAAAGAACTTTTTATTAATCATTAAATACTAGACAATGTACAGGATGCTCTGATGAACACGTGACAATACGTTTAGATAGTAGAAACATGTTTTTAGTTCAGCGACACTAATCCTTTTTAGTGAAGAGGAGAAACAGGGCCGTCTGATAGTTTTCATAGTTTCAAAAATGTTTGTTGTTTCTGATTATTTAGATTATAAAAAGTGCCGGAGTTTATTAAGTGGAGGCCCTAAGTTAGCTTGTTCTGGAGGTCTCTACCCTCTTCAAGCTTTAATATAAATGCACTTGATAATATGAATAAATCTAAAATCATGTCATCAAGTCGTATTTGTGAACAAAGAAACAGAATACTTGTACATTTTATAAAATTTGCTTCATATTGTGTACAATTAATACGGTTACACGTAGAACTTCGAAGTTGGCACTGTAACAAGAAAAACATTTTTAAAATACTTAAAAAAGAGGCTTATATTAAGTGTAATTGTATATATTAGTTTGGATCAGTTTTATAGTTTTATATATGGTTGTCCTAGGCATGAAACATTTGAGTGATTAGAACTATTTTTAGCGGCCCCCGAAAGGGGAAAAGACGCTATTAGTTTTGTGTGGCCTGTCTGTCCGTCCCGTTTAGATCTCAGAAACTAGAAGAGAAAATGAAAATCGGACATCATGATATTTTAGATCATTCAAAGTTCTGATGAAACGGCTACTTTTTTCTTTTCCGAAAGAGAACCATCTTTTTTTTTTTTTTTAAATTACACCACTTTCAATTAAAAACTTCAGGGGAGAAAACTTTGTTTTTAAAAGGTCATGGACTTCTTCATTAATAACTAAGCTTCATTCATAGATTCTGGCATTGGTACAATACATTTGCATCTAAGGTCACAATGGTAACAGTCTCAATGGTTCATTATAAAATATATTTTCCATTTATTAACTAACTCATTGAATAGAATACTGATTCAAATGTTGTTTTGAAAAAGAATTTTGATACGAACTTAGTTTCAGTTATAAGTTAACGAACTACTTTTATAGCGCGCAGTTTTGACATATCCTTTTTATAGGGGCCTATACTTGACAGTCTAAATAAGACTAAATAGAGCCTATAGATCTAGAAATATTTATAATAAATATATTAATAATTTGAACAAAATTGTAATTATTAAGACAATAACTTATCTTCTGACAGCTTAGGGGTGCAGATTTATTTATTATGTAAACAATAGTATCACATTAAGAAGTTAATCGGATACGAACAGCATATCTTATCTTATCTTATATAATACAGACGTTACTTCAAAAAAGAAGATGATTACGTCCTACGCGTCATGCATTTAGTCATGCATATTAACCAATGACTTAAATTCTGCCAAGTCACTGGTTTTTCTGGCTAGCTCAGGCAACCCATTCCATGCTCTAATAGCACTAGGGAAGAAGGAGTATTTGTACAAATTTGTCCTAGCATATGGGACGAGGAATGTGCCTTTATTTTTGTGTCTTTCAGAGTATTTTATTAAATTTTGTTTTTGTATTTGAAGATTATGGTTCAGTGTTTTATGTATAATTGCTACTTTACTTTTGAGTCTTCTGTCCTGAAGGCTTTCTAAATTTAGTGATTTTACTAATGGTGTTACCCTAGTCAAATGTGAATATTCGTTTGTTATGAATCTCACTGCTCTATTTTGTGTTTGTTCCAGTTTCTTAATGTTTTCTTGAGTTGAGGGGTCCCACACGGTGGATGCATATTCTATTATTGGCCTAACCAAGGTTAAATAACATTTTAGTTTTATGTTCTTATTTGATTTATAGAAATTTCTTTTAATAAACCCTAATGCTTTGTTGGATTTTTTTATAGTTTCATCAATATGTGGATTCCATGACAGTTTTTCATTTATTATAACACCTAGGTATTTTGAGTTTTTAGTCTGTGTTACTGGTTTGCCATGAATAAGATAAGTGGAATTAATTTGTTTTAGTTTTTTTGTTACTCTTAACAACTGACATTTTTCTGGGTGGAAAGACATGCTCCAATTTGATTCCCATTTCTGTAATTCATCTAATTCTCTTTGTAAAATATCTGTGTCTTGTTTTGTTTTTATTGTTCTATATATTATGCAATCGTCTGCAAATAATCTGACTTTTGTTCCTGAACTAATGCAATTTGGTAAATCATTTATGTAAATTAAAAATAGTAGTGGACCCAAGACTGTTCCTTGAGGTACACCTGAGTTTACTGTTATTGGTGTTGATTTAGAGCCATTTATTATTACAGTTTGTTCTCTCCCTATCAGAAAATCTTTAATCCACTGATGCAGTGGACCGTTAATGCCGAAATATTTTAATTTTTTAAGCAAACTATGGTGGTGAACTTTGTCAAAAGCCTTGGAAAAATCTAGTAAGATAGCATCTATTTGTTCACTATTATCTAAACCTTTTGAGAAATCATCAATTAGTCCTATTAGTTGTGTTTCACATGATCTATATTTCCTAAAGCCATGTTGGTATGGGGTGAGGACATTATGTTTGTCTAAGTGGTTTATGATGTTGCTACATATTATGTGTTCTAGTATTTTACATGTGATGCTGGTAAGTGATACTGGTCTGTAGTTTCCTGGATCAGATTTTTCTCCTTTTTTAAATAGGGGGGTAACATTAGCTTCTTTCCAGTCCTTTGGTACTCTGCCCTGGTTAAGCGATGCCTGAAAGAGTATTTTGAACACTGGGGCTAGCTCATTGCTTAGTTCTTTGAGTAATCTAGCTGGAATACCATCAGGTCCAGACGCTTTATTTGGTTTGGTGTTGGCTAATAGTTTTTTAATTCCATTTTCTTGTACTACTAAATCTTCTATGTTGTCTACTTGGTTCAAATTAAGAAATATGTCTTTGTCTCCTGGGGCTGAGAATGCTGATGCAAAGTATTTGTTTAGGATGTTTGCTTTAGTTTCATTATCATTATGTATTATGTTATGTTCATCTTTTAATAGCGCTATGCCTGTTGTTTCCATTTTCTTAGACTTAATGTATGACCATAGGTTTTTGTTGTTATCTTTAGATATTACATTGTTTATGTATTCACTCTGCAGCTGTCTGCTTACTTTTTGGGTTAGGTGTTTAATTTTTATATACTTTTTGTAAACTCTTTCTGCCTTGGTTTCTTTAAATTTTCTATATAGGTTTTCCTTCTGTTTACAAAGCTTCTTTAGTCTATTATTAAACCAGCATTTATTTATTTTGTTTGATGTGTATTTAGTTGGTATATGATTTTCTATAATGCTTTTAAGATGGTTTTTAATGAAATTCCAGAGGTCATCGACTGGTTG
Organism: Biomphalaria sudanica; assembly: GCA_036873155.1. Taxonomy (NCBI): domain Eukaryota; kingdom Metazoa; phylum Mollusca; class Gastropoda; family Planorbidae; genus Biomphalaria; species Biomphalaria sudanica. The sequence goes on along the minus strand of JAZGLO010002528.1, from coordinate 14,778 downwards.
GTTAATGTCTTTTTCTAATAAGAATGTTTGTTGAAAGTTTAATGCAGCTTGGTGTAGTTGTGTTAGGTTACATTTATTCCAGAGTAAGATTTTTCTTTTGGTTTTTGTATTGGCTACTGCTTTTATCTGACTGTGTATTTTTATGATCTCATGGTCTGATAGACCAGGGATAATATCATAATCAACTACTAATCCAGGTCTGTTGGTTAAGAAGAGATCTAATGTGTTGTTTAATCTAGTTGGCTTTTTAATGATTTGATCTAAACTTAGGTTGTGTAAAGTTTCTATGAAAAGCTCATTTATGTCCTTAAGGTTTTGGTGTTTATCTATGGTTAGTACACCATTAGTAGTGTCATTACCCGGTAACAAAAGGCCTACTATTCATGATCATAACATTGGCTTAGGTCTAGTAATTTGAAGATTAAACGTGTAAATTCATTCGAGTTCTAGTCTAGATATAGTAGATTCTATATCAAGATTCTATATCTAGATCTATAATTAGATCTACACTTAGATCTAGATCTAGATTTAGATAAAATTCTAGACTAGACTTAGATCTATTTCTAGATCTAGACTTAGATCCAGTAACTAGTTCTAGACCTAGACTTAAAATATTGATCTAGATTTAGATCTAAAACTAGGTCTAAATCTAGCTAGATCTATGTCTAGTTTTTATGATAAATGACAACGGATCAATGGAGACATTAATTTTATTTGATAGGGGAATGTCTGGCCCAAGTAGACCTACTCCAAGTCTTTCAAGTCATTTCTAGCTAGCTCACTACCTAACTAAAATAGGTCAAGAATTTTTTTTTTCGTATTGACAATTTATCTAAAAGAAGAATAAACCTTTTTTAGTTTCTCTTTATTACATGTTACATGTGAAGGTTAATAATTATTATTTTAAAAAAATATAAGTGTACGCTAAATGAATATATGGAGATGATGTGGCTGAGTGGTAAAGCACTTGGAACAAGAAGTCCCGTGTTCGAATCCTGGTGAAGACTCTAGGTAGACCACTTCGGGGCCGATTTTCAGTCTGTGTTTCCACGCCAACTGTCTTTGTAACCTTGTTTTTATTCATTTTTTGTTTAACTTTCTCACTGCGCTGTGATCCTATCACTTGTCTGGACCAGCTTGGAAAAGGGGAAGAAGGAAGGGGGTGCTAAAGCCTTCTCAGGTTTCTCAAGCCAACATGGTAATACTCTGCTAGCGAAGAGTCTATGAACCTGGAAGATTGTATAGTTATCTATTGTTTCTATTTCATTGTGTTCACTAAGCCTCAGTCGACAACCTAATATAAAGGGGACAAATACAGTGTATACTACCACTTTAGTCACGTACTATTTCTTTCTCTTGGAAAGAGGACTAATTCAGCTTAAGCCACCACTTCAGTCAAATACTATTTCTTTCCCTTGTTTGAGATACTAAACAAAATAATTTATTACCAATTAATTAGTTAACATTTTAAAAAAATTAATTTTGTGTTGTCGGGTATAAAAATAAGTGTGCCAAATTTCAGATTGATCCTAGATGTCCAAGACATGATGTGTACAGACAGACAGAGTTAGTTGATATAAGTTTTGTACAAAGTTAGCTTAGTTAAACATTATGAGAATCTCTTATCATACATAGGATATCTTTAGATAACGGATTACGTAAGTCTGATTAAGGTCGTTGGGTAATAAACATGTCAGGGTTTACTATTGCATCTCTTTTTCTGAGAAGTGGGTTGAACGCGGAAAAGAGGTCGGTGGGTAACATGTCATAACGCTTAGATAGATCGTAGATCTGCTATTGATTTGCACAAACCCCCAAAAGTTGTTAACAATTAATCTTACATTTCAAACTATTCTGTGCCCACAATTTTCCTTGATTAAATTATGTGCTACGACAAGTGTCGTACTATACCGACAGACATTACTTATGACTTATAAGAATATAATTATTTGTAAGTCTCTCTGTTAATACCTAGAGTTCAGACAAGGGGAAAAGACTTCACACGAATAACAACTGGGCTACTTGTTGCCCAAACACTAAAGTAATAAAGTAATTTAAGAGCATTTCAAACGGGAATCAAAGTTATTCTTAAAAACCCAAAACTAAACACACAACGCTACATAACACGCAAATTTACTTAGTGTTTATGTAGGGCCTATATGTTGCAGTTATATATATTTTTTTATCAGACTAAGAAATGTACAGAGGAGGATTCTACCCACGGAATCGAGATGCTGTAGAAGGATCCTAGGGGTCACATACAAAGATCCCATCACAAACGATGAAATTTGAAACAAGATGACAACAGCAATTATGTCGCACGAGGAACTGTTGACCACTGTCAAAAACACTAACTAAAACAATATGACCATATCACGAGGTCCTTAGGGCTCGCAAACACCTTCCTGCAGTAATCAGCACCAGGTAAAAGAAGAAGAGGCAGACAAAAAAAAGGGATGGAAAGAATACATAACAGAATGGGCTGACCTGTCATTCAAAGAGATTAATAGAATCAACGCAAAAAAAATAAATGGAGGAAGACGTTCGACAGATCATGTGTGGTGCCCCAACTGTCCAACAGACTAATGGTTAGGTGAAGGTGGTGAATGTGAAGCAATGTACAATTAACAAGTTGTTATTTAGAAACTCACTTATGTAGGCCAACTGGGCGGGCCATGACAATAGAACAAGACAACCTATTTTTCTTTTTGTGAGGTGGGGTGAAACAGGAATGCAATAAGTTATGTGCCTAACTGCTGTACGCCGAGTACAACTGTTTAACAAAACATCTTGAAACGGCAATTGTCACGTCACAATGAACTGCATAATAATAAGCCGTCTGCTGTGAAGGGGGCATTAACAGAACCGAATCTGGATCTGGTTTATTGTGGTGCTTTGGGAAGACGACATCACGTAGATGCAGTACTCGTGCTAAATACTGTATCAGTTAGCGAGGCAAGGAAACAGGTCCCCGTGATGGCCAACTTAATTATTTTGTTTTATTGAACAGCCACACTTTCCTTATAAAATAAATATGTTATCTTATTATTACGTTAAACAAAAAGTAAAGATAGGTTCACTTTTCCTGGTAGATTCTACATTCAGAGTCCCATTTCATAAACACACAAATGTTAAAGATCATGATACCAATCAATCAGAGAAATAGTGAGGGCCCATTTTCAACCTTTTTTTTTGTTTGGAATGGAGATTTTTACACCTTGGGCCGACTAACATCTTCGTGGAACCAGGTAGCAGGCCGGATCTAGTCCGCGGGGCGTATTTAGGGCATCACTACTGTAAACTAACACCATTTAACATCAATTTAATTCTAGCATTTCTTTTTTTTTTAATTAGGCCTATGGCTTGCCACAATACATATTTATCTGAGCCATTTCAGGAAGTCAAGTTTAAAAAAAAATGATGATAATCATAGCTTATCAATAATAATAAAGTAATAATATAGGATGGCTGTCTGAGCGTGCGGTATGCGCGCTGGCCTGTCGTTCGATCATCTCGATGGCCCCGTGTTCATATCCTGCCCGTCGTTCTGGGGGAAGTTTGGGCTAGGATGTAGATTATGTTCAGGAACATCCGAAACATGTAGAAAGTTTTACAAACATTTTATATGTGTCTCTGTCTCATGTGGAAGGTACTACTTGAGACATGAATATGTACGCAATGAAAACGTATGAGTTAGTTATAGAGATCTTGAGATAACTTATGAACTAGATATTAGGAAATTTGAATTTTAAAAAAATATTTAGGCCCTGTTCATTAAATCACTCAGTGGGTCTACACACGATAATGATCCTATTATTATAATCATTATCGTAATAGTAATAAAAATAACAACATTAAAAAAAAAACCTTATCTTAAGTGGAAAGAACTCCGCACTTACAGCTATATTTCCCGTTTGTGTATAGGTTATTTCCCTTATTCGATATCGAACAAAATAATTACCAGTAATGAATTGATTACTTTTTTCATTGATTCATATTTTGTTAGGTACACAAAAGTATTGTTTACAGTTTCAAATTTATCCGAGATTGGGTGTGGGAGAAATAGCGTGTTCAATTATCTACAGGGGAAGAAACCTTACACATACCAGTGCATTTGAAAAGGCGTCCCAATACAAGTAGGGTCAATTAGCGTTTAAAAGTATTAGTGCCATTGCACTCAATTAGGTGACGACTTCTAATAACGCAAGCATGATCAAACTTTGATACATTAAAATTGGCCCATTTTGTGTTCGTTTTTTCCCCCTGTCGATGGTCCTTTGGGCCTCTAATGGTTATGGGCCGATGCACAATGAACCCCTTCGCGCCATGGTTGCTACGCCATTGGACTTATTATAAGACAATTTTACGACGACGTCAAGAATGATAGTGTTTATTCCTTTTTTTTTTAATCAATAAACAGCAGATCAGGGCGATTAAAATCTACCGTTTTGTCAGTCAAAATAGGCCTATCCTTGTACAATAAGTGGTCAGTAGACTCGAGAGCCTCTTGTAGCGAGTATTTGAAATAGTGTTATTATTGTCTTTATTATTAGTATTATCATTATTATTATTATTATTATTATAGCTTTTCGCAATTTTACACTGTGGTTAACAAAACGGACATTTCAATGTAGGACATGCTAAGGTCTAATACAAAAAAAAAAGACTTACCTTTTTTTAAAAAAAAGACTAGAATTAATTGGCGACAAAGAAACGGAAAGAAGAGACACACTATGTCCAATGACTTTAGCTGTGTAAGGATATTTTAAATGTGCTGATAGTCCTTTGTCATATTCGGCTTCCTACTCAGTGACTGTGTGATACCGCGACGGTTGAACAAGAAAATTTATAGAGGGGGGGGGAAGGGGAGGCGATTCACAGAGAGAACAATGCGTGCGTCTAGCAGCCCTCTTCCCCACAGGTAACTGAATAGAATGAAGTCAGGTGGCCAGGCCACCGCGCTTCCGTAGGCCTCGGTTGGTCAGGTGGGATGTTTTGGTCCGCAAGGCCACAGCGTGACGGAATATTTTTTTTTACAAGTACCAATGACGGTAATAGTCTGTTACTATAGTGCCTCGTTCATTCACCTGAGACGCATAGAAGTAAAGGTCAGCGTTGGAGCTTGTTTATTTCCCACTAAATCTGGGTATTTTAGAATTATGTATTTATATGAAAAAAAAAGAATATATTTGTTTTGATACGTTTAACGATTAGAACCTTTCTAGCAGCTGGCCGCTCATCTACCAAACAATATGATCAACAATAAGCATAAAAAACAAACAAAATAAAACACACTTTCGGATGACTGGTTGCATATATGTTTGCTATAATAATAATAATAAGGCTTGTCTTCGAGTCCGAAGATCAATGAGGAATGCAGTATGTCCCGTAAAGCCCCATCTGTGACCTACATATTTTGCCACATAAATGGGAGGTATAACCATTGACAGGACAATGGGGGATGAAAGCGGGTAGGGTACGAACCCGGGACCACCGAGATGACCGTACGACAGGCAGAAAAAAACAACACTATTAACTAAGTTGTAATATTCCTGCTAGTCTTCGAAGAGCCAAGTCGCAATAAAGAGAAAAAAAAATTAAAAGTGGGGATGAAAAAAAATGTAGAAAGAGAGAAGAGGGGGGGGGAGAAGCGGAGAGAGGAAGGGAGAAAAAAGAAATGAGAGAGATGGAGAGAGAGGAAGAGATGAGAGAGAGAGGGGGACATGAGAGAGAGAGGGGGAGATGAGAGAGAGATGGAGAGAGAAAAGAAATGAGAGAGAGGGGAGAGAGAAAAGAAATAAGAGAGATGGAGAGAGAGGAAGAGATGAGAGAGAGAGGGGGAGAGAGGAAGAGATGAGAGAGAGGGGAAGAGAGGAAGAGATGAGAGAGAGAGGGGGAGAGAGGAAGAGATGAGAGAGAGAGGGGGAGAGAGAAAAGAAATGAGAGAGATGGAGAGAGAGGAAGAGATGAGAGAGAGAGGGGGAGAGAGGAAGAGATGAGAGAGAGAGAGGGGGAGAAATGAGAGAGAGAGAGAATGAGAGAGAAAAGAAATGAGAGAGAGAGAGATGGAGAGAGAAAAGAAATTAGAGAGAGAGAGATGGAGAGAGAAAAGAAATAAGAGAGATGGAGACAGAGGAAGAGATGAGAGAGAGAGGGGGAGAGAGGAAGAGATGAGAGAGAGAGGGGGAGAGAGAAAAGAAATGAGAGAGATGGAGAGAGAGGAAGAGATGAGAGAGAGAGGGAGAGAGAGGAAGAGATGAGAGAGAGAGAGGGAGAGAGAGGAAGAGATGAGAGAGAGAGGGGGAAAGAGAAAAGAAATGAGAGAGATGGAGAGAGAGGAAGAGATAAGAGAGAGAGGGGGAGAGAGAAAAGAAATGAGAGAGATGAAGAGAGAGGAAGAGATGAGAGAGAGAGGGGAAGAGAGGAAGAGATGAGAGAGAGCGGGGGAGAGAGAAAAGAAATGAGAGAGATGGAGAGAGAGGAAGAGATGAGAGAGAGAGAGGGGAAGAGAGGAAGAGATGAGAAAGAGAGGGGGAGAGAGAAAAGAAATGAGAGAGATGGAGAGAGAGGAAGAGATGAGAGAGAGAGGGGAAGAGAGGAAGAGATGAGAAAGAGAGGGGGAGAGAGGAAGAGATGAGAGAGAGGGGGAGAGAGGAAGAGATGAGAGAGAGAGGGGAAGAGAGGAAGAGATGAGAAAGAGAGGGGGAGAGAGAAAAGAAATGAGAGAGATGGAGAGAGAGGAAGAGATGAGAGAGAGGGGGAGAGAGATGAAGATTAGAGAGAGACGGGAAGAGAGAAATAGGAGAGATTGCAACGGAAGAAATAAGGAGAGAAAAAAGAAAGGGAGGTAGAAGGAGAGAGAGAGAGAGCGTTTGAAAGAAAAAGAAGCAAGACAGCTAGAAGGGGAGATAACAAACCAAATGCGATGAGAGAAGTTTTGTTGAAGGTGAAAGTTAAGTTCAAAGCCCCTGAAGACAAAACGTACAACCTTGCTATTAAATTGGCACATGACATGCCTGATACATAACGCTGCCTACTATGAAATGACAGTCATTAAAAAGTTATACGTCTACACACTTCTTCTCTTTTATGGTCATGACTTCGTGGACTAGATTTTTTTTTTTTTTTTTTTTTTCAATAAAAAAAAAAAAGGATTATATAAGGATAAGAGCTGCACATTTACAGCCTCATTTCTTAATACTTGAAGATTTAGTTCCTTATTTTCCATGTTTAACAAAATTAATTAATTACCAATTAATTAATTGGTTATTTTCTTTATTGATTCATGTTTAGTTAGCGACAATGAATAAAAAAGCAAAGTTTCATCTTGATCCGAGAACGGGAAGTGAGAGAAATAACGTGTTCAAAATGTATACCAGACAGACAGACAGACAGAGTGAATTCATATAAAATTGATGTAAAAAAATAGTATCTCTACACAGATTTTTCATTTCTTCCTAGAATATGGAATAAGTTGTTTATACCTTAACGTGTCTTTCTATTTTATTTCTGATTATTTGATAAGGTTTTATGTTTGTATTTGTCAATTATGGTTCAGTGTTTTATGTATTATTGCTATTTTACTTTTTAGCCGTCTGTGTTCTGTCCTTAATTGTCTCTAAATTAAATGATTATCCTAATGGTGTCGCTCAACTAACTCAAGTCAGATGTAAATATTTAATTTGAATCTGTTCTAGTTTATATATGTTTCGTTAAGTTGAGACGTTCCAAACAGAAGATGCATATTTTAATATTGGCCTAATGCCACTTAATTAACAATTGCGGGGCCCTAATGCCGCCCTACGCGGAACGGATTGCGCTGGGCCCAGTCTGAGTAAGATAAGGATAATTTTAAAAAAAGATTTTATATTCGAAACTAGATTTGTCTTTGCATTTTATGCATTCTTTACTAACTACAAATCGAGATCAAATTTACTTTAGGAGCCTTGCCTTGAAATGTTTTTACAATACCATTATATAGGTCAGGACCTCATGGAACCTGGAGAGTGGAACCTGACAAGCATCTCAAAAACGGCTCTAACGATTTCCCTAGAAAGTTTACAGTTTATGCATATCGCCGAGAAAAGAATTACTAGCTCGTTGGCCACACGGGGAAAACTCTGGTTTGACTGTTATAATTTTTGAAGTAAAAAAAAAATGAATTTGGTTACAAACTTGGCCTAGATCTAGATCCAACACCGGCTTTGAAAGGAATATCGCGTTCTTGAAAGGACTATCGAGTTCGGGAATTTCCGAAAGTGAAGGACATTTTGCGCATCATGTTTTAAGTCTAGGTCTCAAGGTCTATCATTGGAATATTCTAAAGTGAAGTAGATCTATATATTCCCTGGGCCAGGATTCTTTCTTCGGGGAAAAGTGGGGAGGGGGCGGGGTGAAAAATGTTCCATTGTTTTTTAATTCTAATATTCATTAGTTACTGAGAGATATAGTGATTAGTGATTTACAAATGAAAAATTATTTTAGTTACGTGAAGCTTCCAAGTGAGAGATGGCTCTTCACCGATCCCTTTGTCAGGAGGTTTCTCATGAATTAGAACACTATTTAATCACATCCGAGTTGTGCTTCTTGAGCTAAGCCTGGACGCCCAGATCTCAGCGAGGCTGGAGGTCAAGCTCACTATGGTTTCTGCCACTAACCGTGATAGAGCAATTACCAGAGCGTATGGCCTCAGTGAGGAACGGGTTAGATTAGCCTTTTGTCATGCTCTCCACGAGCAATGCTTCTCCGCTTGAAGTGCTCTGTAAGCATGCTGTAAGCATGCTGTAAATAAAATACTAAGACATTTAAGCCAACCCAAACCATTGTAATACAGTACTAATCCAGGACCTGGTTTAATGCCATGGACACTGATATTTTGAAAAATTCTAAACAAATGAACCCCCTTGGAAGGGAAAATACCCCACTGTTCTCACAATCCTGAAACTCAGCATGGCGTGTAAAAGATATCTCACGACAAAGCCTGTACCCCAGAACTCCTTTCACTTGGAAACAGTGAAACGTTTTGAATGAAGGAATGGGAGCCTAGACAAAAATGTCTTTTAACAATGTGGTGCATTACACGCCTCTTTGCTTTTAGGTTTTAGTCAGCAGTAAAATAAAGCTAGACGTCTCACTTCCAAGACCTAACTACAACGTAATCTAGTCCGATCTTCTTAAGTTACAAGACATTAAGGAATGTTGGGATCTGAACTGAGAACAACGCTAAAATATAAGATCTTTTATCTTAAAGATGTGTATGTATGTGTGTGTGTGTGGGGGGGGAAGTTACTGATTTTCAAAGAATGAACTTTAATTTGAACGCTAGTAGTTACAAAGAGATCAAGGCCTTACAAACTACCTAATTACGGGGCCCAATTTAACAGAAACTTCCTAGGCCCCTCTTCTATTTTTTTTCACATACTGGGCTCCTTCAGTCGTAGAACGACTATGGTTCATCTCGAACACTTTTTCATATGGCTGCGGTGCCCTATTTTGGAGAGACACTCCCGTCCACATATATTGCAGGTCAAGGTGGCCTTCGCTTTGGTGGTAGAGGAGCTGGTCATTTTCCGTATGGCACGCTTTTCTTCAAGAGCTGAGGCCCATGTTTTCTTGCTGTCCATAGCTTTCTTGGTCACCGTCTCTCTCCAGTTAGTGCAATAACAACTATTACTGTTACTTATATCTTTATATTGACATTTGTTATACAACAACCATAGGAAGCAACTCAAACGCAACAGGCGCCTGTGGCTTGATTTAAGTTACGTCATCGTACGATACACTAAATATGTTAACCCTTTAAGTTTTCCATCTTGGCCTGTGACAAGACACATAACAGTGATATGCTAAATCTAAATTTGAGCAATCGGTCAAATCGGCCTGAAGGAGTTTATGTGTGAAATATATCTATATATTTGGTGAGCAACGCATGTAACAAAGTAGCTATCACTATATTCAGTTCAAATATCAGAAGCTAGGAAGTACAGACAATCAATAGCCGGCATCCTCCCACCCTCAATACAGACGTGTGGTGGGGGAAAGTGTGGCTGACGTTTTTGTACTGTTTGGCCGGCTGAAGTTATTATTAGTATTACATATATTCATAAATATTCAATGTACTGATTATTGTGATATGCTATGCCAATGCTGACAGGTGTGATTGAAAGATCAGCTAATTGATCGTTGAACGGGGATGGGTGAAAGGTCAACCTCTCAAGTAGCATAAGGCCTTCAGAAGAGTGATTTCCCTTTGATCAGGTGATTGAAAGGCAAATCGTTCTCGACAGAGACATTTGAAACTAGGAAATAACATATAGCATCTTATATTATAACATATTATATCGTTTAATTTAACATATTATATCGTTTATTATAACATATTATATCGACTATTAGCATACATCATATTATGTTGGATATAACAACATATTATATCGGATATTACATCATATTATGTTGAATAGAATAACATAGTATATCATATTATTTCGATAGTCAATTTACCTTGACAGACTTGATGACATTTAACGACGAGAAACAATAGACGTTTAGACCACACACGCTTCTTTTTTTCACAAAGCGATTAAGCCATTCTGTAATGCGCTTTCATGTATTTGTGTTCTTTTGTATTTTTTTCTGGCAAAGTTTTAAAGCAACACGTGACCTTGCCCTTAGAATGTAGATGTGCGTCTTTATTCACTATCTGCCCCCCCCCCCAGGTCATCTATCTAAAACAAACTCCAGTATTAGGCCTACTTCTCTGTTCTTACATAATGGATGTTCAAAATTTGGAACAGGTTTTAATTTGATGTTCTGTTTGTTTTTCGTGCTGTTCAAAATTTATCTGAAGAACTGAACGTCCCTGGTATACATGTACACAAGCAGTTGGCGGGCTGAGAGGGGGGGGGGAATTGTCGTCTGCTTCTAGTGATACACAATAACATCAATCAAAATGACCTAAATACGTGACTTACCAAGACTGTTTTTATACGTTTCCTAGGATTAGGGTTAAAAACCCAGAACCGATTTATTTGTTAGGAATAGTTTTATAGTTTTTAAACCACCTGTACTTGAGGAGAGATAGGAGATTGTTAGAAACAGACATAATTTTATTCCGTTTTTTTTGACTAAATTTTTCATTAACTCAGAAACAAGTAATATGGGGAAAGTTTTTTTCAAATCGATTTGGATGTTGCAAACTATATAGGTCAGGTGCTGCATAGATTCCTATTCTATGAATCTGATGGTGGTCTATTATATCTCATTTAATTAATTTCTTGTAAATTTTCATTATTTGCAACAAGTCTTTCCAGTGAGATTACACAATCAAGTTTTTCTATTAACAGTCTATCCAATACAATCAAGTTTTTCTATTAACAGTCTATCCAATACAATCAAGTTTTTTTTATTAACAGTCTATCCAATACAATGTTTTTCTATTAACAGTCTATCCAATGATTTTTCAATGGCATGTTGACTGAAACTTGTAATTAAGAAATTGCACTAAAATTTGATCTTTGTCTTTTTTATTTTTACAACTCTTTTTGTCTAAACATATACAGAATATTAGAAGATGTCTAATTAACAGAATATTAGAAGATGTCTCTCTATCTGACATAGTGATAGAAGATGCCTAAACATATGCAACACTAAATATTCAGAAAAACATTGTAATAAGAAAACCATCTTTATTCACAAAATAGATATCTATATATATGTACACATTTTTTGCATGGCCTATCATTGTCTACATTGGCAAATGTTATTTACAAAGAATTACAGAAGAACATTGATTTAAAATGGTATATAATTGCTGTTATATATATCAACTAAAATATAAATTCTATGTGAAGTTGTTCTTTATGCTAAAATAAAAATGCAGTGTTAAAGATAAATGAGTTTCAATACTTAAGCTAATATATTCAATCAGGGGCGTAGGTAGGAATTAGCTATCATTTGGGGGCCTGGAGGACTTGACCTCTTTGGGGTCCCCTGCATTTTAAGTAATTATTAATATTTAATGTAACAATCATTCATTTGGGGCCCCCCTCAAGTGGGGGCCTGGGTGATTTTCAAATTCTTCCCCTTACTCTCCCCACCCTAGCTACCCACTGTATCCAGTAGTTAAAGACTTAATTGTATTGTGCAACCTTTGCATTTTAATCTTTAAAGTTTCAGGAAGTTCTTTAGAAATGAAGATATAGAATCCTAGTCCAAACCTCATTCAAGGTGACAAAAGATGGAAGTGAGCAGGGTTTAAACCTGAAACCATCCTGATTTAAGTCCAATGTGTATACTGCATGTGGGGGTGCGGTGGCTGGCTGAGTGGTTAGGTGCTTAGCATCCAAACCTGGTATCCTGGGTTCAAATCCCAGTGAATACTAGGATTTTAAATTTTTTTATTTTTAGAGTCCACCCAAAATTAATAGGTACCTGAATTTAGTTGGGGAAAGTAAAAGCAGATGGTGATTGTGCTGGCCACATGACACCTTGCTTGTTAACCAAACAGATGACCTTAACATCATATGCCCTATAGATCGCAAGGTCTGACATGGGAAAATTTTATATATTGCATGACCAGGCAACCATCTTTTTTCAAGGAAATCACTAGGAAGGAATCAGGGTTTAATAATGAAGGATCTTTTTTTTGACATTTTCATGCAGATTTCAAATGACATTTACATTAAGTAATGTTTTTAAATTCTTTCTTTTTTTGCCCTTTCATTCATTTTTTAATCTGTTTATACCTGCTGTTTAATAATGATAAAATAATAATAAACAAACAATACAAATAAAGAAAAGAAACAATACTTACAAAAATAACACAAAAGATAACAACAACATTCAAAATGTTTAATATGAAATTCGGAAAGTCATTTCTATCAAAAAGCATTACACATTTAATAAAGTGAGTAATTTTTGTTTTGTTTAATGCCACAATAGAATCATTTTTTTATTGAACACACTAGAGATGATACAAAATATTTATTTTTGTTAAATTATAATACAAATTCACAGATTTTATGTTGAAAATAGTAGTAATGAAAACAAAAATAGTTGCCAGATGAAAACTTGAAATAAAATTATAAATCCCTTTTAAAAAATTTCATCAATAAAATAATACTTTGTTCTAAAGTAATGTAATATATTTTCATTTTAATCATTAGATTTTTACATGTAACATGTAAATGTGATGAAATCATCTTAGATTTTTTTGAGATTCAATGAAATAATTTTAGGAACATCTTAATGTATAAATTCAAACTCCCTCTAATAGCAAGTAAAAATTCCCAACTTCTTAGACTCTTCAAGTATCATTTGTATAATGTGTTTCTAAAGACCATTTACATCTGTGACACAAAATTTGAATTGAAACAAAATTTCAAGCATAATTATTATTGAGACAAATGTCCTAATTAGTCAACAATGATTTATTTCTAGAATATCCAGATAATTAGATTTGCCTTTTAAGAAATATCATATTATTAAACAAGACTGTTTCATTCCTAAAACCATTTGTAAAGATGTGAATATACTATCAACACTGTTCCCATGATAGTAGTCATTGTGACAAATAAAAGTCTATTAAAAATAATTCCGAATATAATTAATGATATTAAAAATGATTCAAGCCTTACAGTTGACAGATGAATTGATGTAGCAATAATAGCAGTCATAATATTTGTTTTATTTTCCTTAAATTTAAAATGTCAGTCTTAATGCAAAGAGTATTTCATACATTTTAAGATATAGAGAAAGATGTACATGGGAAATTTAAAAAGCTTACCAGAAAGAATAAAACTAGAAAAGTCTAACAATACTGCCATCATGTCAAGAATTATATAATTTTAATAATGAAAACAGATTTTTATCACTTTTATTTGATTGCTTTATTTTAAGTAGTTAACTCCATCTAAAGAACAAAGTGGTGTAAATTGTGAAGACTTTGCTTCTGAGCCAAAGATTTGAGGCTTGAGATATCTTCTCAAGATTTGAGGACATTCCAGAGACCTCTCATGACTTATTAGTTTAGTCAATAATGTCTCAATACATTTGTCTTATTAATTTCTATTATTATCAATAAATAGGGCACCATTGATTTGATTAAGTTTTAGCTAAGAATATGCCACCTGAAAATTCTACTCTTCCATTCAAGAGACCATTATCTTCTCACACCTTGCACAAAGTGGAAATTCAGAACAACTATTTCATTAGTTGGTATATAAACAGAGAAAAGATTTTTAAAAATATCTTCTTTAAGATATTGGCATTTCCCACACTAGGCAGTGGAAGTGATTTCAGATAATTTGTTTCCTTCACAGTTTAATTATATTTTTGTATTGATTCCTATACCACAACTTCATTGCTTGCATGAGATGTCCTGTTGCCTTTAAGATTCAATCGGCCATACTGTCTTTGCTTTTCTTCCTTGTGGTAATTGCGTTCATTGCTGTTTCCACTTTCACTGCTTGATGTTGTTGAGTTGACAACATTCAGATTGATGGCTGGGTAGTAGTAGTTGTACTCTGCTGACATGTCTATAGCAGCTTCAGCATCTGGTTCACTGTCGCGCAGCTTATTTTTGCGAGTGAATAAGGACCGAGATCTTTTTTTCCTAGGCTGTTTTTCCTTTGATTTTGGTGTATCTGGCACTGACATTTTGTCTGGGGTTTTACCAGGAGTTGGTCTTGAGGTTTGGAAATTCGAATTCTCAGTAGTTTTGAGGTCATTCATCAAGTTAGGTATTTTGGTGTTTCCATTTACAGAAGGGAGGCAAGC